>JASSUY010000189.1:0-18080 GCA_032466535.1 Forpus xanthops | reverse complement strand
CGAAAATCCAAAACACAGTGCTACACCAGCTACTACTTAAAGGGGAAAAATGACTGCTGCTGCTGAACCCATGACAGCATTCAAGCATAATATTTTCAAGATTGATTTAATGCTGATGAAAGGTCATGAAAAACAGCTCTGAAGACTTTTATTTAATCTACAGGGACAGGTTCTTCAAGGTTAGTGTGAGACAGTGAGGAGGAGACAAGGTGTAGGTGGTTAAAGCAACAGAGACACGCCAAAATCAATGATACTTTGGTAACCCAAAGGTTAGGGGACCTGCTTGGTGATTCCCTGTGACCTTTTTAATCTATTCTTTTTCTTACAAGAAAGCAGGGTAGAGGCGGTTGTGTGTCCCTCCAGCCTGGATTTGGGATGTGATTGGGATGTTTATGTGAGTTGGGAGCAGGGAAATGGCCCCATCCACCTCTGGCTCCGAGGATGTAGCCCCAGCATTGCAAACCTTCCCTCACATCAGCCTCTGCGAGCTCCCATGTTGGTCCTTTTCAACATGCTGAATGTGGAAATCACACTCTTTTCAATCTGTGAAAATTACTCCATGGAGTAAATGCAGTGCAAAAGCCTGAAGAAATCCCTAAACTCTTCTGGTTTATGAAAGGAATCAGCCTAACTGGCTCAGGACCACCTGTCAATATGGAAACATACACATTTTTTCCCCATTGATGATTTTTAAGGTCCCTTCCAACCCAAACCATTCTATGGTTCCATGAGTCTATGACGATTTAGCCACACTGGAGAAAATACTGTATTTCCATCCCCAGGATGGTGGGATAGCATAATGAGCCTTGCAAGCTCCTTAAATTCCCTGTCAGCAAAGCAGCTAGGAAATATCCCCTAGCACAGCTATAATTATTGAAATCCACAGCCTTGCAGGGGCTGAAGGTTTGCGTTTCTTGATGGGGGACTGTTGTATGGGTCTGGAATGGGTGAAGCAAGGCTATGGAGATGAGATTTTTCAGCAACATGCCATAGCTCGATTATTTGCACCAAAGAACATCAGGAGATACCTTCACAGACATTTCTTTCATTGCAATAAAGCACCACCAGTAATGGATCTGCAGCTCTGGCAAGGGAGGAGCCAGTTTCTATGGTACTGAGTACTAACAGACCCCACAGCAAATGTTTGGCCTGAGCTGGCTGTTTGTTAGCAACATCCTTGAGAAATTCAACATGGTTTTATGTAGAAGTCCTTTGTATAAAGGACTGCACTTTGCTCCAGATTTCCATGACTACAAACCAAACATCACTGTCAGTCTGTGATCACTAGTTTGGATAAACTGCTCTTCTTTTTCCCCCACTCATTCCTTTTTCCTTATTTTTGGGTAACTCCTGGTTTCTCACAGTTTGTGTCTCATTTTTAATATAGAGCTGCTTGATCTGTTAAAATTACTCTTGAGAGAAGGCGATGCATCAGTGAACACCCACTAATCAACCACCACTCTTTTACCAGGCACCTTTCTGAAGTGTGCAGCATGACAGAGCTCCATGAAGCTGTGGCTGCGGGGAACTGTGACCTGGTGGATGAGATTTTGAGGACAGGGCGCTGCGACCCAAATCACAAGGATGCCAGCTGGCACAACAGGACCCCACTGCACTGGGCTTCTGCCAAAGGTAAGGGTACCCTTGCTCTGTTACCTCTGCAAACTGGCGTCATAAAAGGTGATGCTGATTGTAATTGTATCTCACTATGACGACAGTAAATGCTGGTGGTAGTCACAGCTTGTATCTGATTGTTCTGTCCTTAATGAGCAAGAAAAAGAAAAAGAAAAATTTAAGTGGGAAATTTGCCTCCAAAATAATTTATGGGATGATCATCAAAGTGGTTTTTTAGGGCTTTTTCCATTACATGAAAATTTACCTTACACAATACGTGCATATAACATGTCTGCTTGTCCCTCACATTACTTTTCAAAGAGGTGACTTCAT
The DNA here is from genome assembly GCA_032466535.1 of Forpus xanthops. NCBI lineage: Eukaryota > Metazoa > Chordata > Aves > Psittaciformes > Psittacidae > Forpus > Forpus xanthops. Next base: position 16,133 of record JASSUY010000189.1, on the reverse strand, counting down.
ACAGTGCAGAGGAGTGATTTCTCATGTACATCTATCTGCCTGGGTGAGCAGAAAGTCAAACCCACTGTATTTGTACCAGGTATTTATCAAACCCAATAGAACAAAATAATTACAGTGTGGTTTACATTGCCCTCCCTTTATCCTACCTGATTGAATGTACAACACAGGACTAGAATTGTTTGCAGCTCTCATTTGGTCTTTCACCATTAGAAGTCAAATATGCCTTTCCGGACCAAAACAAGAGAGGAATGCAACAATATATATAATGTGTAATTGTACACAGTGTCCTCCTCCATGCTAGGGCATTTGTTACACATTGGGATCTCACATCATGATGTCTGTCTCTGCTCAGAAATCAAGGATGTGATTTGCTGTTTTACATTTGACACCATGTTTTACTTTTGCCCTGGTGAATTATTACTTGTTTGGGTGTCAGCAAAGGGAACTGTGCTATTTAAGAAAATGATGACTGGAGACTGGCATGGCTTCGCAGCCATTGGGAATGACCTACTTCAGTAAAGGAAGTGTGAAGTTGGGTAGAAATAACTTTTGTTTTTCTTCTTTAAGCAATTTCACAAGTTAGAAAAATATGAAGGTGAATGAGAACAAGTAATTTCTCTATCTCCTATCAAGCAAACCTTTGTTTTAGTAAAGATGTTCACAGGTTTTTCAGGTTTATTATGTATAATTTTAGTTTGCATTGAACTAAACCCCAAAATGAAACAATGAAACAGTCAGCAGCCAAACGGTCCATGACTAATTGAGGTGTTCTCTTCAGAAATTAATGGAAAACTTTTTGATTGTATTGTTGACTTGTTGCAAAATTCTTCTGGAAGCAGTCTAGTTTGGAGGAAAAAGATCAGCATTTTCTAATGAGTGTCATTGATTTGGTAAATCACATGAAGAGATCATGAGTAAAATTCATCTTTGCATGGTGGGGACATTATGATCAGGTGTGTGTGACCATCTTCAGCATCCTGAAGGTATGAAGTCTAATGCATGTGCGTCTTCTCTCCCTGTTTTACTGTCCAACACAAGGGCAGTCAGAGATGGTCAAGCTCCTTGTGAATCATGGTGCCCGGCATTGCCTGCGGACTGAGGTGGGTTGGACTGCAGCTCACTTTGCTGCCGAGGCAGGCAGGCTGGGTGTGCTTCGCACCCTTCATTCCCTGCACGCTGCCATGGATGCAGCCGATCTCTTCGGTGACACTCCCAAGAGGCTTGCAGAAATCTACGGTCACCAAGACTGCTCCAGGTTCTTAGAAAGGTGAGTAGCCATGGCCAGTGCTGCTGCTGCAGCTGATGGGCCTTGTCACGAGTCCTCATTGAGGATCCTCCTGACTTCACCTGTAGATCACAAACGAGTGGTTTAGGGTAGGTCAAAGAATCACCGCCACAGGTATTAGCAAAAATGGGTTTAATAGTAACTTGTGAAAGTGTGACTTAACAAAGCTCAATGGCGAGGTTCACTCTAGTACTTACTATGTGGAAGAATTTCTTCCCTGTGAGGATGCTGAGGCGCTGGCACAGATTGCTCAGAGAAGCTGTGGCTGCCCCATCCCTGGCAGTGTTCAAGGCCAGGTTGGATGGGTCTTTGATCAACCTGGTCTAGTGGAAGCTGTCCCTGCCTGTAGCAGGGGAGTTGGAACTGGATGAGCTTTAAGATCCCTTCTGACCCAAGCCATTCTGAGATTGTATGATTCTATGACTCATGTAGCTGATGGAGGGGTTTCTGAGGTGGCAGACTAAGGTGGAAAACTTGTCTGTCAGACCCACATACTGGCCTCACTCACACCATGGCTGCATGGATCATCTAGGAGCATGTCTGGAACAACTTAATAACTGGGAAAATGATTTAAATGCCCATGCCTAGGACGTTTTATAAGACATGAAGCCTATGAGCCGTAACGCCGCATGTGGGCAGCCAAGAGTTATCACTGGGACTCAGGAGCCTGTTTTTTCAGTCCAACCACTTAATTTGCAACCACAGTGAATGCCTTCACCCTCGTGCAGCAGTTTCACCTCCTCATGTCAGCAAACTCGGAATTAATCAGGATGAATTGCTGACATTTGTAGCATAATCGCAGTTACTTCTGTTCTTTCAGTTGTGCAGAACGTCCCAGAGGAATGCCCATGGTCAGGCAGCACTCTGTGGCTCTGATGGGAGCTATGCAGTACCAATGAGCACTGCAGACAGAAAATGAAGTGTGTGTCTACACACTAATGCTGTGCAGGACAGAGAAGGTCTGCCCTCTGCTCATGGTGTGCATGTTATCGGTATGTAAATATGAGGGATATTTTGTTACAGAGCATCACCATCAGTTTTGAATATTTGCCTCTCATGCAAAAAGAGAGAAATGGCAATTTTTTAAAATCTGAGGATCTGTGCCAGGTGCAGATATGTGTATTATAATGGGGCTCTGAGCATTCAAGTCCTTCCTAAACTCCAGTTCTGCCCCATCTAGCACCACCATGATCCTTGCACACTATGTCTCTGACTCCAGGTGTGCCAGCTGCACATCAACATGGAAATATTACATGTATTGACATGTAAATATTATTAACATGCAAATATTAATAATATTCTGCTACAGAGCATGTGCCACTCGCTGGTGTTTGCATGGGCATGCAAAGGACAGGAAACAGCCTTCGAAACAGCTGATTCTGAATAACAAACACATGATTTGCATCAGTTTGGTTTTTTTTTCGCATGGGAAGGGCTTTACCCTGGGTGCTGTGAGAGCTGCTGCGGATGGGGCCAGCTATTCTAATTCCAGGGCATGTATACAGTCATAATATGTGTGTGTGCGTATACACCAAAAAATATAGATAAAAAAGTGCCCAGAAAGGTTTCTTGCCCTTGGTAGCAGATACTTGAGAACAGAACAGAATAGAATGCAGTAGAATAGAATAGTTCAGCTGGAAGGGGCCTGCAATGAGTCCAGCTGCCTGACCACTTCGTGGATGACCAAAAGTTAAAGCATGTATTAAGGACATTGTCCAAATGCCTCTTAAACACTGCCAGACAATGGGGCATTGACCATCTTTCTCAAACATGTGTATATAGAGAGTGAGCTGGTGCATCTCTGTGGAGCCATAGGCTTTGCTCCTTGCTTTCAGCCAGAACAGCATTGCACTGATGTGACAGAGCTGCTGTATTAGAGAAAAGTATTTTTCCTGATATCTAGTGGTATTTTTGACAGACCTCCATGAACACTGAGTACCTACAAAAGTCAGTCCTCTGCAATAGGAGGAAAGGGTTTGTGTTCTTTTGGACAAGATTTACACTTAAGAGTGCCCAGTGAAAGAGAACTAGTGACTTAAATCTTGATGGTTGACATGATCTTCAAAGGTCGCTTCTGACCCAAATGATTCCATGATTCTATGTTGTATGATTTGGAAGTGAAGGATAGGTGTACTTGTCATTTGGCATCAAGAGTCTCTAGTGCTAGTGAATGAGCAGTACAAAAAAGATAAAAGAAGTTGGAAATGTTGCAGTGAGCTAATGTACCATGTATGATTGCATTAAATGTTTTTAAGCCATTTAAAAGCAGGGACATTCACAAGATCAGTCTTTGAGAGCTTTGATGGCTAAAATTATGATTCCAATGATGAAAGTCCAGTCTTTGATCCTTACCAAAGTTTTCCCATTTCAGCCCAACTCTCATTCAGTACCTGGTTGTATGGGGTGATGAATGCTGTTAGATTTGGGATGAACCTCAGTGTTTTCTTATGTATTGCTGGCAACAGTGTTGTGACCATACCAATATGCAGTGCAGATGGGCTGCTTATGAGTGGTGGTGTGACTGTGCTGTATTGTGTTGAGGATGCTCTCTTGCTTTCTTCTCCAGAGCAGAGGTGGAGAGCAGAAACTATCGCAGGACAGCCGCAATGAAAGGAATCCCATTAGACCAGGTTGATGAAGACTGGGAACTCAAGAAAGAAGAACTTAAGAGAAACCCACCATGTTCTTGGAAGAACTATACATCCTTTGTGCAAAAGAAAAGTCAAAAAAAAAGGGGGAAGCAGTAGTGTGCCCTGCCTTTTTGGTGCCACTGACAACTTGCAGTGCAGAGAAAAGACCCTGACAGACCTCAGGTGCACCTTCAGGGTGAAATATGGATGAGCAGAAGCAGATGGCCACAAGGATGCATCCCTGTGATGTACTGTAAATACTCTTATTCACAGTGAGCATGTACAAGTGCCTCTTTTTGTCTGCATGTCTATATGTGTCAGGTCTCAGAAAACTGCAGAGGATGTTTAAATACACTAAAATTCACTGAAATGTATAAATTTACAGAAATTACAGCATTTTCTTATATTGCCTGAGAGGGAAATGGGTTTGCTCCTGACTGATTAATGAAAGCACCTGGGACTGTTCTACTCACTCTGCTGATATCCACGGCCTTTGTTTATTTGCTCTCACCCTGAGTCACCAGGAGGCTCTATAGGGGCTTGTAGCCTGTGATGGTGCCTCTCACTTTGAGAACGGGGTATATTTGTTTCTAGTGGCTGAAGGGGAGGCGCTGATGTTGACCTTTTACTCTCGTTGCTTCTTTCAGACCTGTGTGGCTGCCAAGACAGTTAAAGCACAGCCTTATTTTTAGCAGTGCCCCCAGCCATTTTTATGTCTGTGCTCATAGGAATGGTCCTGAGCTGTCCCTCTGCACTTCAACACTCTTCATGGGATAATTATTTTTAACTGTTTCATTTCTCAATCATACAGAGTTTAGATTTGACCCAAAGCAGTTTTCTATTCCATGCCAGCAGTGGGCAGCCATTTGTATTGACTTTCATTTTTGTGGGAAAGGAGAGGGAGAGGGAAGGGAATGGTCTTTTGCTCACAGATGAAAAAGATCATGGGTCAAGATAAAAACAGGGAGATCACTCATCGGTTGTCATCAAGAGCAAAACAAACTTGAATTAGGAAAAATCAGTTTAATTTATTGCCAATTGAAAATTAAAGTAGGATGATGAAGAATAAAGACAAAACCAAAACACATGATTTCCACCCCCTCTTCTCATCCTCTTCATTCCCAGCTTCTCTCCCTCCTTCCCTCTAGCATTGCAGGGGAGTGGGGAATGGGGATTGCAGTCAGTCCATAATTTAATGTCTTTTCCACTTCTTCCTCCTCAAGCTATTCCTGTGTTCCAGCATGTGTCCCTCCCAAAGACTACAATCCTTCAGGATAAGCCTGCTCCAGTGTGGGCTCCCTACAGGTTTCAGTCCCTCGGGGCATCCCTCTGCTCCAGCATGAGGTCCTCCGTGGGCTGCAGGAGGATATCTGCTGCACCGTGGACCTCCATGTGGTGCAGGGAAATCCCTGCTCCAGTGCCTGGAGCACCTCCTCCCATTCTTTCTCTGACCCTACTTGGTGCAGGACTGTTTCTCAGAGTTTCCTTCACTCCTCACTCTGAGCAGTGGTTTTCCTCTTCTTAAAGGTATTTTCCCAGAGGGACCACCAGCGCTGCTGATGGGCTGAGCTGTGTCCTGCTGTGGTACGTCCATTGAAGCTGTATGGAACTGGCTTTCCCTGGCATGGAGCAGCCTTGACCTTGCCTCAGAGAGCTTCCCATGGAACCCACAACTGCCAGGACCTGGCATGAACACCATGTACAACTGTAGTGGGTCACTGCACGAAGAAAACCTGACTTCATCTCAGACCACGCCTTGCACAAACCCCACTGTCCTCACTGTTTTACTGCTCCAGAGTCCATTGGTAGCAGCAAATATCATGAGAAAGAAAAAGCAGAGCAGGAGCGCAGTCACACAGAGCAGGGAAAATCATGTTTTCACATGAAGTGGGGCAGAGAGAGGGCACATAAGGCTGTTTCGGTAAGGGGGTTTTCCACCTCACTCATCCACCCTGAGGCCATTCATGAATCGCTAAAGCCAGTTAGCACCTCCGGTGAGTAATAGTAATCAACATATTCACTCTTACGTTATAAACCAATGCAAGATAGTGATACAGCTCATATTATTACAGGCAGTGAAAGCAGAAATGAATGCGAAACAAACGGATATAAACATGTTTAGTTCAGTAGTCTCAATCAGCAGATACCAAATTTTTAGGAGCTTTGCTGTAGTGTTATTCCCCTTTTTCATCTAGCCCATGTACCAGGTCTGATTTGCTTTGTTATTGACAATAATTTAACACAAAGAATTATCTAAATGATAATAGTAATTTATTTAACTAAGAATAATTGAAAGAATTGTAATTAAGCTTTCTTAACTTAGTGAAGAACATCTGTATCATCTACACTGACTGGAGAGTTGCATTAAATTACTTGGGTTTTATAGCAAAATATCAACTTTTTAATGGGCTTCAATTTTATTACAGTTTCTACTTCTTGCAAACCTTGCACTTCACACAGGACAGAGTCCTTAGCAGAGCATTTTCCAGTTTGGGATTGCTGAAAATCAGAGTGAGGGAATGAAGAGACGGAAAAGCATACTGGACTATGAAAATGAGAAATGACACAGTACTTTCCTTCTTTGTGGCGTAAATCAGTGTCAAGATCAAACATATAAAATTTAAGCTGTAAATTATGAAGATGGACAGAATAGATTTTATGGCTTTGATGTAGGCATCCATGTTGAGTTCCTTCATTGAGTTGGTCTGCATCTTGCGTTTTTGTCTCCAGAGAGAAAAGATGAGTAGGACAGAAAAGATGACTGCCATGAATGCAGTGGCAAATCCAAAGCCGTTGATAAGAAAAACAGGCAAAAATTCTTCACTCATTCTGACATTCGTTTTCCAAAAGTTTTCTGGGGTGGTGGAATTAGGGTAGATACAGCTTGCCCCATCAGTGATGTAGTAGACCATGATGCAGATGACCAGAGATAAAAGCACTGAACCCAGCAACAGCCATGGCACAATCCTGTCAATTTTCACTTTCAGGTAGAGGAAGAAGGCGTACCTGAAATTTGCAACTTTTATGCAATAAAAACAACACAAACAGGCAGAAACCCACAAGTTGGAAGAACTTAAAAAGCTTTGAACAGCTGCAACTACTTGGGGTATGGGGTGAACATAAAAGTGTGCGGGGTAAAAGAGTAAGACAAAGCAATACACCCACGTGACAATCAAATACCCAGACCTGGAGCATCCTAGAAACAGCAAGACCTTCTCATTAGAGTTAAAGCTTTTCTTTTTGACCCAAGAAATACAAATCACAGAAATGATGAAAGCATTTATCCACGTGCCAGCAAGTGTCTGAAATGTGATGATGACAATAGCCAAGGTATCATATGAAGTGACATTAAATTCTTTTTGAGTGTAGCACAAATTCATCCTCCAAGATGGACGGTGATGCTCTGCTGGAAAAGTGGGTTGTTGCACCAATGCTTAATGCAGGTTAGCGACTGCTGTTCTATGAGTGTCATGTAAGGGAGCTTTATAGAGCAGAGAGGAGGACTGGGATTTTGGTGCTGCTCCTGTTCAGAGCAGGGCAGGTGCAAGAATGTAAATGTGCTGGGTATTCCCTTACCTGGTATCAGTGTCAGTCTTCAGTATTTGAATTTCAGTTCGCAAGAGCTGTGCTGGATGACACAAACAATGTAGATATTTTTCTGCAATGGACAATATTGTGATTTAGTGACTGTCCCGTGATCTGTGTTCTTCTGTCCATTGTGACTTGTGATGCTCATGTGGAAAGGTGTGCTCAGCAAATCACAGGCAGGGAAGTCACTCTTTCATCTGAGAGACTAGGAGATGTAAAATTCAACCAAGATGCTGGAAACTGGAGTTCATTTTAACCCTCCAGAGGCACTGAGATCTGTGTTAGTTTTCCTAATGGTGATGTCTCAATTGTAAGTGAAGAGCCACTTGGTAGGAGGAGGGCATTGAAAGAAAAACAGGACTTACTTTCAGTGTTTGAAGTTGAAGCATGTAGAGGAAAAGGGCAAAAATAAGCATGAGTCCTGTGCCTGGGTTCAAAACACGCCTGCTAGCAATGTAAAGAGCTTTAGGGATGGGACCATACTATATTTCTGCCACACTGAAATATTCCCAACATTTCAAATTACTTTAAGTCCTGGAAACTGGGTTTTTAACAAGGAAAGTGTGTCAAGCTGTGTCAAGCTCTGTAGAGCATGGACTGCCAATAGACTTCAAGTTTGTACAGGGCCTTGTACATTGGACCTCGCACATTGGGACTGCAGTTACAAAGCAGTTTTTGTCTGGTGGAATCAGGAAAAAATTTAAACCCAACAAATGGTGATACAGCTACATGAAATAAACCACCAGCATTTTCTCTCTTCAGAATGATGCAGTTGTTTTCTGGGGGTATAAATGCAGGTGCTACTCTTTAAATATTATAAATATGTAGGAAGCCCAAAGTCTTCATCATAAATTTGGAAATACATTCAGCTGCTCCTGAGGAAGGCTCAGCAGCATCCCTACTGTGCTGTTCTGCAACACAACTCCCTGAGAAACCTTGGTAGTAGCTCTAATTCAACTTCTGCTTTGTCAATGTGTATTTATCTTGAGTTGGTTGGTTGCACATGATCCGTGACCAAGACACGAAACTCAAGTACCTTCAACCCTGCTGCAGAGTTTCAGAACATTGCATTGAGAGAGCTTTTATTTTCTGACATTGCCCTTTTCTACCTTATGCTCTGATGTAAGTTTCCCCTGATTTTGGTGACTGAACAGAAAGCCTGGTGTAGTGTTAGGGGTTTTTTTCCTCTTGGTATGTATGTGAGGAGCATATGAGTTATCTCTATGACAAAAGAGCTGAAAATTAACTGTCTGTGCTGGGATTGTGGTTGTACAAGGGCACTAAATGAAAATGTTACATTGGCAGGATCATAGAGTGGCTGGGGTTTGGTCTCGGCTCTGTGTGGGGAGTCTGGCACCTTACAAAAACTAAGAGTATAAAATTAGATCTTCAAATGCTTTTTAAAGCACGGAAGATGTGGATCAGCTGTTTAAAACAGCATTGTCTGCTGCCAGTCCCACCCAGCACCACTGTAGAAGGGAAGAACTATCTCAAGCTTTTAACCTACCAGCCCCATAGATAGCTTTGTGTGTCTCAAATGGCACCAGATGCCTATGTTTAGGCATCTGGATGAGCTCATAGATGTAATGGGATCTGAGACACAGAGAACATAGATTTAATTGCTTCAATCTGAGCTTGGTTCAGGCTCAACCTCTTCACTCTACAGAATCGTTGTCTGTGTCCTTTAATCACATGGGAAATCCCAGATGATTAGCTAACTTGTTAGGCTATTAGATGCCCAACTTCCAAACAAATCCATCCTACCAGTATATCAGTGTCAATGTTCAGAAGTCCACAGTTATTTCAGGATACAAGCCTGAGAAAAAGAACAAAATCTCCACTTTGCAGGTGTTAGAAAAGTGTTGCAGAAATCTTTATTAAACCCCAAATCCCCTTAGTAGCAGACAGAGAACTGGCATGTTATAGTGTGGCAGTGGTTGGCTGTTTGCTTCTTTCTGGGCTGTTGCTGTTTAGAGAGAGATGGGCTGATTGATGATGCAGCCTGATTAATTGTGTGGCCCTTGAAAAAGCATATACTGTAGCTCTTGATATGTTACCCTGGCCTAAATGGTTGTTTATCTCATTTCAGAAATGGGAAGGAAGCTTTTTGAAGTTGATATTATCTCACCACTATGTGCTGCTGCTCTAAAACAACATCAGCAGAGACTGTGCTTAAAATGTTAACACAAACATGCAGATCTCATTGACAGATGGCGAGGAATGCTCTGAGAAACAACTCCTACAGATGGAAACTTCCCAACCCCTATATCCCAGTGACGACTTGGGTAGTAAGACTTTTTATTGTGGTGGCATGGTATTACTTACATTAGATATACTCTCTTTATGTCCAGCTCTCTGGGCTGCTTTTGTTTCATTTGCCATTGAGTTATGCTGCATTAATTTAATAACAAGGGCTGCATTATGCTGCCCTTGTTACTGCTGGCCAGATAAAACAATGCAATTCTGCCCCAGTACACTTTGTTTTCAATACAACAGCCCCAGTGACCAGCCAGATGCTGATGAGCAGCCAATTCAACTAGTATCAGTGCATCTCTAGATAATGAAGTCAGGAAATCCTAATCTCAAGAACACGCATGTTGAACTGGTGCACCCTTTGTGTCTTATCTCTTCTTAACAGTCCCACCTCAGTAGAGGGGAAAGGAAGTGCAGGTGCTGTAGAAGTTAAAAAGTTCAGAGCATTCTCCCTTCTTGTTTTCAGCAAGTTTTAGGCACTATTTGAAATTTTGAACAATTTAAGAGTAAAATCTGATATTAAATCAGTGTTAAAATCCTGCACATTTCTCCTGTGTTTACTAGGCTTGAGCTCAAAGTTTACAATACTTAAAATTACATAGTAATATTCAATAACATTGCCCAGTGAAACATGAGTAATGAATGTCCAAAAGCCTGTTTGCTTGTTTAAGCACTACCAGTTTATCCACAGTATTATCTCTCCCTATGAGCTCTGCCAAAATTACTTCATTCAAGTAATTCTGCTAACAGCCTCCTGCTCTTTTATGCAGGTAGATATTTGTTATATGTGTTCATAGTTTTAATGCACTCTTGTTCATACTTTCTATCTGGAATTATAGATATTTGTAATACTTAAAAGCAAAACAGCTGTTATTATTACCCTCTGCTGTCTGTTTCACATCTGAATGCTGAAGTTGTTATCCTGCAGATGATTGACATGCTCAGGCTGAAGTCTTGTGTTGGTTTAAAGCCCTACAAAGGAGAACAGACTTACCTGAGATTTGAGAAGCTGGATGGATGTATTAGCAATCTGTTTTGTACCACTTTGTTTGGTATGCTGCTTTTCGAACTTGGAAGACATTAATTTTCATTCTTGTTTGTATAAAGGACATAACTACCTGAGCCACATTTCTGTGCCAGAGCTTATTTGTATTACACTGGAGTTAAAACTGATGCAAACAGACTAACCAAAGGTATTATCTGTATTGAAAAGACTATTCCATTTGCATTCTAGCTGCTAAATAAATCCCTTTGTTGGCACTCTTTTAGGGAAAACAAGCAAATAACTTCCTCCTGCTGTTGGCAGGGTATGTCATTAATGTGTTGGCATTAGCATGTAGCTTCCTCCTTGCTTTCAGGCACAGGGTTGGGTTTACTTGAGCAACTGTTGAAGCCAACAACCTCCACCACTGTGCAGGTCGCTGTGGATTGCCTTTGTACTCAGGAGGTAACTCTTAAGCCACAAACCATCTTATCTACAATAGAAGTCTAAAATAGGTCTGGTGACTCACATCCCAAATGCCTGTTACTCTTCAGGGACTGTGAAGGTGCCAGGGCAGCTAATACAGTGGTGATGCCAGCACTGTGAATGTCTGAAGTTAGGTCAGGAGATTTCTCCACTTCCTCGGAAGGTCCATCAGGAAGTCATTGACACTGCTTATCGTCTGTGTCTAGGAATCCAGTCCAGATCCGCCCCGGGCATGGGTACACTTGTGACAGCATTTTGGGGCAGCTTTTATTTTCTTAAATCAGGATTTAAATTGATACTTAGGAGCCAAACTGGGGAAGCCAATGCAACTTGAGCTCCCTGGAAACTGCTTAGTACCTTTGAACATTGGGCCGCTTATTTAGGTACTTTGGTAAATATACACATAAACAACAGCCATGCTTATGGTCATCCCAAAATTGTCAGGAGCACAAGTGGGGATGGCTGTGATTTCCAACTCCACTATGAAGGTGAATGCTCAACATGCTATACAGTACTGACATGCTGTGTTAGCATACACCTGAATATAGACACTGGTTTCAGCAGAACTACTTCTGGTTGGCACCCTGAAGAGAGAAATGGGCCACATAGCCTATCCCAGACAGGGTTAGAGGAAATGATGGATGCCTGAAAGGGAAAACTAGCATGTAAGTTCCGAGCTAGTTTATACAAGCAAATAGCCAGCTGAAAATGGGATAAAGAGGTAAGATGTTTCTTTCAGGGGAAAACATCATTTATGTGAGGTAACAGATGTAGATGTGAAAGTTAATGTCATCTTCAGCTGTATTAAGAACATATTTCCTGATGTTAGGTGCTGTATGTAACCACTCCAAAACAGGGTTAACGGCAGGAGCCTTATTTGATATTAATGAACAAATTAAAATTTGTTACTCTATTCCCAGCAGCTTTGAGCCTTACCTTTTTGGACAAGTGCTCCTCTGAATACATCAATATGTGTGGGATAGTGCAGAGTGGACAAGATGGTGCTCACTGGGAGCACGCATTGAGCAAACCAGTAGATGAAGACTATGCTTCGGTAGGAAGGTTTCCCAGTTACAAGTGTCATTTTAGATGGCCATTAGACTTTACCATGGTTTTGTGAGGTCTGAGAATGAAGATATACAGAATCATTAGAAATACTCTTCTGTTAATGGTAATCACTGTATACCTCATGCTAAACATGACTCTTGAATTTCCTAATAGAAAGGCTAATAATATTAATTTGAAATGATTAATCCTTATTTAAATCTTTTTCTTACATTGTAATATCTCATGAAGAAATTACAGTTCAATACTAAGCTGCTGTAAACTAGTGTAGCTCCATTAAAATGGAGTCCACTTGAGGCATCCCCAGAGAAGGACATGCATCAGCAAATATCACAAGACACAAATTTTGTTTGTAGACAAATTCTGACATTGAAACCAATCCAGAGCCATCCAAATAGGAAGCTGAACTTCATCCTGGAGCAAGAGGAAACCGCCCTCAGAAGACTTCTTCAAGGGAGCTGTTGCAGTATGATGCAGAGCCGTATCGGGGCTGTAGCAGCTGGTAATTCAACGTTTGTTCTTTGTGAGCTGCACCACGGACAGAGGCTGAAATATCGTATGAGAAGCACACCGTGTGATTTCCCCTCTTCTAAGGAGAGCATTGAATGGGCTCCTTTGGCTCCAACTGCAGTGATTTACACATGTATTGAATAAATATGATTGTACTGAGTTCTGTAGTATTTTGATTGCTAGGACACAAGAATCAAGTAGGATCTCTTGTTTTCAAAGGCAGTGGGGAGAAAATGAAGCACTGCAGAGGAACATCACATATACAGTCCAAAAATCCTCAAGGAAAAAAGTGCCTTTTGAAAGTCACAGGCATGAGCCTGTCTGGTCGCATCTGCTTCCTAATGCACAAGTGACTAGTCACGAAAGTGTCTCACAGAGCAGGAGAGTTAAAAAATACAGAATAGAAAACAAAGCCTTTTCCAGGGGGAGGGAGCGAGAGATGGCTTTTGGCAGTAGCAGATCATGTTTACTGCCAACGCTGCCTTTGGTTGAGGTTCAGAGATCCTGGGGTTAAACCAAGTTTTCAGGAGGACAGCAGGTGCATAGCAGATAGGGCCAGGGAGTGCTCCTGATCTCTTCACATGTGGTGTTTGAGAGGGCAGATGTGCACCCAAGGAAGAGTACAGTGCAAAAACCAGCACTTGGAAGACCCTCCGAGCAGGGAGCAAAATGAAGAGGAGGGTTGCTTTGATCCTGTCGTTGGCACTTGTTTCTAGAGGAACAAGTCCATTCGGTTGTTGTTTGATGGGCTGCCTGCTTGCAGTTTGCAGGGTGTGTGGTTTGCTGACACTGTAAAGGCTCTGGATGTGTGGTGGAGCATGTGGCTGGGGAGCTGACAGCAGCTTCCTGCCTCTTGTGGCTACTGACAGATAAATAACTGCTCAGCTTCAAGGAGGGGGAAGAAAAAATGTTTAAAATGTAAGCAGTCAGCCTTCAGAAGTTTTCTGAGAGCAAACGCATCAACGGTTCTGGAAAATAAGCAGCTTTATTGGGTATTTTTAGAGGAACTTACTTCAGAAGGACAGCAATGCTTATGAGAGCACATCCAAGCACAAGCCCGTAGCTGGAAACAGCAGTGGAGCTCAGGGCAGCATCAGACAACCATTCAGTCATCATTCCCTCTGCTATTTGTATCAGCTGGCTCCCAGACAGACAGAAAAGTGCAAACTCATAGATGCAGCAACAGGGTATTTGGAAATCCCCAGTGCGATGCAGCTTGAAAACATCCTTGCTGTCAGGAGAGGCACTTTCCTATATAGAAGGGGTATATTCAGGCAAATAGGTAAAACTGATGTACTTGCTCAGTCTTCTTCAAGAATCATATTTAATATTGGAATATACACATTATTGAATCACAGAATGGTTTGTGTTGGAATGGACCTTAAAGCTCATCCAGTTTCAACTCCCTACCATGGACAGGGACACCTTCCACTGACCAGGCTGCTCAAAGCCCCGTCCAACGTGGGCTTGAACACTGCCAGGGATGGAGCAGTTACAGCTTCTCTGGGCAACCTGTGCCAGTGCCTCAGCACCCTCACAGGGAAGAACTTCTCATATCTCATCTAAATCTCTCCTCTTTCAGTTTAAAGGCATTCCCCTTTATCCTGTCCCTACAGGCCCTTGTAAAAAAATCCCTCTTCAGCTTTCTGGTCAGCCCCTTTAGGCACTGGAAGCTGCTCTAAGGTCTCCCCTTAAGGAGCCTTCTCTTCTCGAGGCTGAATAAGCCCAGCTCTCTCAGCCTGTCTCCAGAGCAGAGCTGCTCCAGCCCTGTGAGCATCTTTGTGGCCTCCTCTGGACTTGCTCCAACAGGTCCTTGTCTTCCTTATGTAAGTGAAAGTGTGCTTTCAATCTGAGCTGCTGGCAAACCTTGACTCAATACAGCACTGATGTGGTTTGTCTTATGAAAGTTTGCTCAAGTGTCTGGTGTAAATCTATCTTTCATTTGCTTTTCTTGAGGAATTCCAGAGTTAGTGCCCATGAGAACAGAGTTTGGCTTAGAGGCAGTTTCCTTAAGACTGTTCCCGGATTAGCAAGGGTGCAGGGCATTAGACAATCACCATCCAAGCAAACAGGCCGCAGGATGCTCTTCAGCTGATAAAGAACATCACTAGTAATTGGCCAGCTTTCCCTTTGGTGTCTAAAACAAATTTCAGTATGGGTTTCAGGCTTCCAGTATGAAATTCAGGAGATACTTGGGATAGACTGCTCTTCTGATGAGCTTATATCTACCGGCTATGAAGTAATCCTGACTAACGGTGGGTGGGATGAATCCTATCACCCTTCTGAAGTAAATTTCCTTTGGAAAATGTCAGTGACTGCAAGGTGGAAGCACTTTGTGTAAGTAAATAATCGTTAAACCAGACCTGACTGTAGCGCGGGGGGCAGAGCTCTGGCCTGAGAGAGGAGAGAGCAGTTGAGTACACTGTGACAATCCAGACTCACTCCTCATGGCCAAGGACTGTGAATTCCAGGCTGTGAATTCTCCTGGCAGGAGGATTTCTCCCTTGCTTTTCATGGGGAAAAAAAAGTGTAGTTTTTGTTTTCATTGTAGCAGAGAATGGAGAAACTTTTGAAATGGCAAGAACTGCGAGATGGGAAAGTTGCTTCCCATCAATGCTCAACCAGGAACGTGTGCTGCCTACTAAAATGCAAAGGGCAGTCTACACTTGTGGTGTATAGAATGGCCCAGCTTTTCTGCAGGTTATGTAGGGCATTCGGCAGTGCTTCCAAGTCCCCTTCAGCAATAAGGAAAGGAGCTGAGGGCTCTTTGTTCTTTCCCTGAGCAGTTCTTTGTACCAGGAGTAGTTCACTGTGGGAAATTCAGTTTCACTATGTCAAATGGGTGCCAGTGGTCTCCAGAACATTTGCAGCTACTGGGTGAAATTGTAGTTAAGAATTTCAATGACCGGTTAGGAGACTGCATTTATTCTCCAGTTATAAATGGATTCAGCTTAATTTCTAGATATTAAATTGAATATGGTCACATTTATAAGGTTCTAGTCGCTGCATCTGAGTATTCATTTTGATACCAGAAGCAGTGTTACCCTGCCCTCTGATGAAGGTTGGAAGTTGTTTCTGTGCACTCACTGGGGGTCTGCTCTGATTCGGAGAAAATTCCAGGAACAAACTTGCCAACGAAGTTTTCCAGTTGACAAGCAGGTATTCTTTATTATGGTGCCGGGAGACACGGGGGATACCTCCTCCTAACGTGCGCCCACTTATTGCAACACAAGCAGTCCTTACATAGCTACCAAGCGCACATACATATTCATGAGACTACATATGGATTACATCATTTTCCCGAAAGTTCCTCGCATGCGTACAAAAAATGTGG
>JASSUY010000186.1:14867-35943 GCA_032466535.1 Forpus xanthops | reverse complement strand
TGAAGAGTCCCTCCCCAGCATCCCTATAGGCCCCCTTCAGATACTGGAAGGCTGCTATGAGGTCTCCACTCAGCCTTTTCTTCTGCAGGCTGAACAGCCCCAACTCTCTCAGCCTATCTTCATACGAGAGGTGCAGTTCCCTCATCATCCTTGTGGCCCTCCTTTGGACTTGTTCCAACATTTCCATGTCCTTTTTATGTTGAGGACACCAGAAATGCACACAACAGTCCAAGTGAGGTCTCACGAGAGCAGAGCAGAGGGGCAGAATCACTTCCCTTGATCTGCTGGTCACGCTCCTTTTGACGCAGCCCAGCATATAGTTGACTTTCTGGACTGCAAGCACACACTGCCATCTCATGTTGATTTTCTCATTGACCAACACCCCTAAGTCCTCCTCCTCAGGGCTGCTCTGAATCTCTTCTCTGCCCAACCTGTAGCTGTGCCTGGGATTGCCCTGACCCAGCTGTAGGACCTTGCACTTGGCATGGTTAAACTTCATGAGGTTGGCATCAGCCCACCTCACAAGCGTGTCAAGGTCCCTCTGGATGGCATTCCTTCCCTCCAACATACCAACCCAACCACAGAGCTTGGTATCATCTGTAAACTTGCTGAGGGTGCACTCAATCCCACTGTCCATGTCACTGACAAAGATGTTGGATAAGACCAGTCCCAACACCAATCCCTGAGGGACACCACTTGTTACTGGTCTCCAGCTGGATATTGAACCATTGAGCGCAACTCGTTGCATGTGGCCATCCAGCCAGTTCTTTATCCACCTAGTGGTCCACCTATCAAATTGATGACTCTCCAACTTAGAGACAAGGAGAAACTCTGAAGGCATCTCTCACAGTTTACTCTAGAGGGACCTGAAATTGTCAGCATAGTTAGAAGCCCAGCTAGGCAAGATGAATATTACTCAGTTTGTCTGGATAATCTTGCTGTCCTCAGGCCATATAATTGGAAGGAAAAAGAACTTAAGAATGTCCACAATGTTGAGGTAGGAATTTAGGGTTTGCTGAGGCATTTGATGCAGCCTTATGATTTGCTTGCAATGGTTACATGTTGTGCATGGGATGGAGAGCATGGTGAACCACAGGCTTCTGCTTAAACACTACAGATTACAAAAGCTGTAACACACTTACCATATGATGTTATTTGAACAATTTGAACAGTCTGAGAGAAGCTGAGGATGGACTCATCAACATCCATTTCTTCAGTTGTGCCTAAGTGTCATCCTTTTACAAAGGAGAGTCAAAGCCTGTAGACATTCACTATGGAGTAAATATTCACTATCATCTTCAAAAGAAATCAGGCACTTACATAGGTGAGGTTTTTAAATAGCCTGTAGGTGCATAAATTCAAAGCGGAAATTCCTGCCTCCCCAACCATAAAAACATTCAACTACTTTAAACAGACATTTAATGGCGGAGCTGTCAAAAATTCATTGAGTGCTTACTTTTGACTGTAAGGATGCTCATTGCACTTAGAAGTCAGTTCCAGTGACCACATCAATATTAGAAGTCAGTTCCAGTGATCACATCAATCTCACCATCCAACCTATAAATTCCTGTGCCCTCTTCACACATAGAAATCGGAGAAGTATCTAGGTTACTTGAGGGACAGAAAGCACTTACCCTTTGGAGTTATGCTAACATTACTGCTGCTCCCTACTAGGAGTGCAGATACCTAGGCTGCTATTCCAATGATGATATGCCAAGAAGAGATTTTCATCATATCTGTTACAGAAAATGAATGTTTCTATTGTTCCGAGGAGAGCAGTTTTCCTTAACAAAAACTGATATAGTTCATAGGGAAAGATAATTGACAAATACTGCCAGCGATATATTTTATATCCTTTGGTGGTTCTCCTTCAGGAGCACATATGCCTAAATTAATGCAGTATTGAGAAACAATTCATCACAGGTTATGGTAACACATCTGTGCCTTTGGATGAGATATCAATGACCTTGCTGTCTTGATTATGTTTAGAATTGGAATTATTGTGAGTGGCTGTAAAAACTGCCTAATTTCATACACACATATATATTCCTAATAATTTAAGAATTTATTCCTGTACATTTTTAAAAGTTCTCACATTAAATAAATCCATGAGCTGTTCATTCCCAATTAAAGCATATAATTTCCTTTCTTTCACTGTGCTTATATGACTAGGATTTTATTAACCTGAAAGTATTTTCTTTTGGTTTTCCAAGAAGAAAAACATCCATGTGGAAATGAAAGCACTATCCATCAAAATGGTTGTGACAGGGTGAACACAAGCTTTGAATTGTTTTCTCTAAACAGAATTTTTCAGAATTTTATCTCCTTTAGTGTTCTTTACTACCAGGATTTTTATAAATCTGATAATTTTGATACTCCAAAGCACAACCCGTGGTAGGTGGAAGTGCAATACTAATGGTTTAGTGACAGTATGCCTTAAGGGTTTTTTTATTTAGACAACATTACGGCAGTGAATTTGAAAGTGTACTAAACCTATGTTATTAAAACTAATATAATTTCAAGGAGCTTTTTGTCCTTTTAGATTTTACTGAAAAAACTCGAAGAGAAAAACTACATTGCCTATATCATTCTATGTAAATATCACCTAGGAATATTGGTAAATAGTGCTGATTTTAAAGAATATTTGTAGCAATTTAACAAGCAGATTTAACACACTCAAAATACAGGGAATGCTAATTAAATCTTAAAAATACATTTTAAAAATTGGAGAGAGGTAGCCAGCAAATTCAAGCCATAATAAAGCCATAAGAAAAGACTGGCAGCATTTTTATAGGCAATTATAGCTCCCTGCATGGTGGTGTAAAGCACAAGGGATGCAAGCCAAGCAGTTTCAACCACCTGTGAAAAGTAGTAATCTCTCTGGAAGATCAGTCTTTAATTTCATGCTATTACAATAGAAAATAATTTCCTCTGGTTTTCTCAGCTGAGATACTATCTATTGTCTTTAAACCAGAATCAGCCAAGAATCCAAAGCCAGGGTGGAACACTGGAGGTCACCCCTCCTCTGCCCCCTCTCCCCTTCTCTGGTACACTTTCCCATTCCTTCCTACCAAAAAAAAATATTCTTCTCTCAGCATGTACAAATACTGAAGTTTGGGGTTTTTTATTTGTCTGTTATTTGAATTAGTTACAACTTATTACAAAGCACGGTACCTGTTATCAGTTAATGTATCTACTTTGTCTTCGGGCTGGTAAATTTGTTCTCCTTTGTTCCATTAGTTCCACATGTTTCTCCTGTTCTTGAACATTCTGCACACCTATGGTATCCCAAATTTCTACATCCTGGTCAGGCTCATAGGCTGCCTAAGAATGTCAAAGGGGTCCAAGAAAGCGTTAACGCAGTAATTAAGCTGCTGTTTGTGGTCTTCTGCATAGTCTGTGTTTCAGTACATAGCCAAAACCACATGCTGCGCAGAAGGAAACATACAAAGAATGATAACAGTAGCTGCAGATGTTTTTATTGCAGATCACTGTATAAAAAAGGAAACCTTAGACTAACTTGCCATCATGGCTTAAGCCCAGCCAGCAACCCAGAACCACACAGCTGCTCATTCGCTCCCCCCCACTTTCTCACCCCGCTTCCAGGAGGATGGGGAGGAGAATCAAAAGAATGTAACTCCCATGGGTTGAGATAAGAACAATCCAGTAACTAAGGTATAACACAAACCACTGATGCTGGCACCAATAATAATGTTAAGGGAAAAAAACAAAGGAAGAGAATACAACCACTCACCAGCTGCTGACTGATACCCAGCCTGATCCGAGCAGTGATCTAATCTTTCCAGGTAACTGCCCCAGTTTATATACTGGGCTTGATGTGCTGTGGTATGGAATACCTCTTTGGCTAGTTTGGGTCAGGTGTCCTGTCTCTGCCAGGCAGCAGGCGAAGTCAAGAGGAAGCAGAGCATGAGACTCAGAAAGTCCCTGGTCAGACTAAACATTACTCAGCAACAGCTAAAAACATCGGTGCTCTCAGCGTTGTTTCTAGGCTGAAAGTCGAAACCACAACACTGCATCGGCTGATAAGGAGAAAAATGACTGCTACTGCTGAACCCAGGACACTTGCCAAATAACTCCTGTAATCCCAGTATTTCCCAAACTTAATGCTATAAAAATATTTCATTTTATTTCATTTGAAAGAATTGTTTACAGACAACTACATTTACCACTGCTACATTATAGGGTTGCATGGGAGGGATTCTTCATGAGGGACTGTAGTGAGAGAACAAAGAGTAATGGGTTCAAACTTAAACAGGGAAAGTTTAGACTGGATCTGAGGAAGAAATTCTTTACTGTAAGGGTGGTGAGGCACTGGAATGGGTTGCCCAGGGAAGTTGTGAATGGTCCATCGCTGGCAGTGTTCAAGGCCAGGTTGGACATAGCCTTGGGTGTCATGGTTTATTGGGAGGTGTCCCTGCCCATAGCAGGGGGGTTGGAACTAGATGATCTTAAAGTCCTTTCCAACCCTAACTATTCTATAATTGTATTTCTGAAATATTATTATTAATTCCTACTTCAAAATGTTATTTTCCCATAATTGTTTATCCATAAAATGTGTTCATACAGTCTTCTTTAAAATAACGAGTGGCAGATTACAACTGCGGATGAGAAAAATTAAGTGATGATCACTGGCTTTCTTCTCTGTACAGGTTGTATGTACATATGAGGCCTGAGTATGTATGTATGTGGTTCAGAAAGGACCCCTTGCTTTTTAAACTTCTCAGAGAGGTGTCTAGGTTGGTCAATGGTTTATGTCTTGTCATAGGTTCAGCAGCAGCAGTCATTTTTCTCCTTCGTAGTAGCTGGTGCAGTGCTATGGTTTTGATTTTGGACCTGAGAACTGCACTGGTAACACCAGTGTTTTCAGTTACTGCTTGGTAATGTTTTGCCTGACTGACAACTTTCTGAGCCTCATGCTCTGCCAGGGAGGAGGAAGCAGAGACAGGACACCTGACCCAAACTGACCAAAGAGGTATTCCATACCATAGCACATCATGCCCAGGATGTAAAAAACGGAGAGCAGAGACCTGGAAAGGTGGAGGTGCACTGCATGGTCGGGCTGGGTACATAGTTGGTGAGCTATTGTACTCTTTCCTTCTATTTTGCTTGTATTATATCAGTGGTAGCAGTAGTGATTTGTGCTATACCTTAGTTACTAAACTGTTCTTATCTCAACCTGTGGGAGTTCCATTCTTTCGATTCTCCTTCTCATCCCCCCTGCACTGGGGGAAGGAAGAGGAGGAAGTGAGTGAGCAAAACTGCGTGAAGGCCTTAAACCATGACATGTCTAAAGGATCATATGTGAGCAGACACTCCTTTATATCACTTAGCTAAGTTTTCAATTTTTAGCACACTGCTAAATCAGTGAGAATCTGTTGTGACAAGGAATCTCTGAGCCTTGAGGAGCAGCCTTGAGAGGCATCTCTAGACAAAGGGAGGGAGATGCTGACATGCAGCCTACTGCCATAGAATCATAGAATCATAGAATAGTTAGGGTTGGAAAGGACCTTAATATCATTTAGTTCCAACCCCCCTGCCATGGGCAGGGACACATCCCACTAAACCAAGGCTATGTCCAACCTGGCCTTGAACACCGCCAGCGATGGAGCATTCACAACTTCCCTGGGTAATGCAGGAGAGTTCAATGACTTGCTCACTATTTATGAAGTAAGATAATGGTCATGTTCGCATACCAACTACAGAAATTTGGCTGAGTCAGACCTTTGACAGAATTATGGTTGGGGGTGGTGATGGTGCACATTGTTCAGATTCACCTTTGACTACTGTCTTTTTATCTGTCTACCCAGAACTGAGTTATGACACAGTAATCACTACCCAGACACATCCATTACCACCACCATTGATAGTTGTCAGTTGAGCAGCGCTGGAAAATAAAAGTGAGGCTGGGGGAGGGGGAAGAGGAAGGATGAGGGGAGCCCACCAAAAGCAGGTCTGTTGCTCTACTGGGCGAATGAATCACACAGATATTGCTGTAAATTAGCAGCTGTTTTCTGGTCCTAGCCAAGCCCTGGAAAGATCAGCCTTCTAGGAGGTAGAGTGTGCCTGAGACAGCAACTTGATATCAGCAGAGGATACCCCCCATCAAGGTAAAATATGAACTGCCTCTTTCTATAAGTAAAACAGCATTTTCTCCAAGAAAGGAAGAGGGTACAGAGAGATGTCATTCAAGGCTGAATGAAAAATTTTGTTAGGAGGTCCACTGTCCAGAATGCAATTTTGACTCTCATAATTCACTGCATTGCATTGCTGGAGAGAAGGACAGGGATATTTTGCATCTTCTTTCCAATGTTACTATTTCCTGACCCACTGTTGGAGTACGTTACATTTAAGACAGAGTTAGCCTGACATCAGCTGTAAGGATGAAAGAGGCGAAATTATGCACGTGCACAGGAAACACTCCAAATTATATAGTTAATAAAACTAGTGTCTTGTATCAAAAGATATTGTGCTGCATAACTAAATAAGATGTAACTTATTTCGTAAGTCTCTGTAAAATATCTGTTCCAGAGTTTGAGGATTCCAGGTGAGAATAAACAAAGAGACAAATAGAAGACTCACAACTAGTTTATTAATATAGGAAAATATAGAGCTAGTAAAGGATACAGTAAAGGAAACTTCTAATGTTTGTTTATCTTACCCCAAGGACCCTGTGAAGATGATCAGGAAACAAGATCCAAGAATCATCATTTCAGTGCAAGGTGGCAGGCTCAACCTTAGTGGGAGTCCCTGCAGAGGCAACATTGACTTGGGTGATATGAGGCTCTGCCTTCCCCATATCGCATGAGGCTCAGGCTTTTATACTGACAAAAATGCACACTCATTCTGAGGCAGGGGGCCAGCCTTCATCTGAAGAAGGAGCCAGCAATGTCTAGAAAGGTCAAGACTTTTCCGGGGAGTTCTAAAGCATAACTTTCCAGGTAAGAACCAAGGCTGAACTATCTGGGGAGCAGCCAAAATAGGGCTCTCCTGGTAGGAGTCAAAGCAGAGAAACAGTACTTTTCTATCTCTGTGTGTTTCACCATGGACCATTATCTATTTTCCCTGACACAATATCCTACAAAAGAAAGAAAACTCAATTATTTTCCAAGAATAAAAATACTAATTATGATAGATTAAATTATTAGATGAAAGACAGGTGTTAGCTCCAGGAAAAGATGAAACTCCTTTCTCACTAGTATGCAGTCCTGGGTCAGTAAGATAGCATGAGATTTCTCTCCAAGCTGTGCTAATTCACTGCAAACAGAAGCTTAGCCTCAGCTAATATTCACAGGTTTCAAACAGGCAGGTCAGTAGCAAGGCCAGATATACCAGCTGGTTTTAGAAAGGCGTTGTCCAAAGTTTGTACTATCAAGTTGTGGGGTAGAATCTCAGCAGGACACACCTTTGACCACAACACCATGACAAAAACTCCTAGATTTGCTCAGTTAAATTAAAGTTGGAGGCATAGAAAGTTTCTGGTTCCTTTTCTCTATTTTTCCTCTAAGTGAGATTAGTTCAACAAACTTTGAGAGGAAGGAGATGGGAAATACATTGCAGATCAGATTTTCCACTGGAGAAGTCAATATTAACCTTTTTACCAGGGTGATCCTGTTGACTAATATGAGGATTTCATCCTCTGGGTTCCAGCAAAAGTAACCAAAACCCTTGGGATTCTCCATTAGACAGATGCATCTATCAGATTCTTTCTTCATCACCCATTCCTCTCTGGTTTTCCTTATTTCACTGCAGAGCTACATTTTGGATCTGAAATCTTAACCATGGCTTAAAATCAATCACTAAGGCATTGCTCTGCCCTCAGCTCGAAGACAGAGCTCTGTGGCCAGCACTCAGAAGCCTCACTGGGACTGGCCAAAGAAGGAGCCCTGCTGACCTGCTCCCCTGCAGGTGTCAGTGCAACGTCTACGCGTCTTTGACATCTATCTAGTCATTCTGGGATGATAAAGCTTAGGAAGAGCATGAAAAGAAAGCCAGAAAAAATGCAGGAAATTATATTATAAAAATGTACTTTTACACTATTCTTCTTTCTTGCTCTTGGTTGTCTTTTCAGCAGGGTTTGTGGCTTGAAACTAATTACTAAAGATCACTGGAACAGTTGTAATTACTTGTGACAGATGACAGTTTTGGCTTACACAGAGGCATAAACTGAGAGTGACTGATATGCTCTGGTCTTGAGCACCTACTGATACCACTGAAAGGCTGGGGGAGAGTTTTATTACTTTCAAAAATTCACATCAGAAAAATTCTCCTATAAAACGTACACAAGGGAAGAGGAAGGGCTCTTTCAGGCTTCATCTCTTCTGTTTACTCAGGAGAGTTTTGATATGCTCTTCAATCAAGGCAGTGAAGGATATTAGGAGGAGCACAGCTGCTTGTTTAAAACAAGTGGGTTTAAGCCAGCCTGCAGTCCTCCTGGGACAATTCCATGTCCTGAATTAACTGCGCAAATAGTTACATTCCCAAACTGAATGCTGTTACTGTCATCAAGGACAAATATATAATTCTATCATATAGCATGTTACTGTTTGAGAAGATGACACAATCATGCCATTGGAGCTTTCATTGAAACACAGAGGCTCATATATAAATAGCTTGAAAATTATCAACTGGGTGGAAAACAATGCATATTTTTAAACTCAAAAATGCTATTTTTCAATTACATTTTTCTATGCTCTAAAATAAACATAAAAGCTACAATATGCTATTCTAAGATCATATTTCAGATTTTCAATTTCTTTCATTCTTGATCAGCTGGGCATCGACGTATATGATTTCATTTCCACAAAAGGAAATGAGACTCATTAAAAAGAAATCTAACAGCAAGCAAGTTTTCCCATTTCCCTCTTGCAATTTGTGATAGTCATAGGTTAAATATCATCATAAATTCTGATATCAATTTTTTCTTTATAATGAGCTCTTAGTTTTAGAATTTTGTTGTTTTTTGAAACCCACATGTCTGCTTTAGTTCAGAGATCACCTTTACCAGTATATGGCTGAATATTTCAATAAGAAAAAGGATTGGGTAAATACACTCTCTCCAGCAGACCAGATACCATTATGCTTACGGTGAAAAGGTAATCCAGTCTTCCTGAAGGAGTCATGAGTTTACATAGGGACATAAACATAGATGACAATTTCTTTGAGAAAAGGATATTTGCAAAAAGTTTGCACTCTTATGGATAACTTATAAACTTTGGGATAATATGTGTTTAAATGGCTGCAACATACATAGGGATTACTTCAGACTGTACCCTGAACCTCTTTATCAGTTTGTCAGTGTTATACTGCTAAGTGTGGATGCTAGAGCTTAGCACCTACTGAACAGCAGAGAGGAGCTACAAATCCTCTTTGTATGTGTAGTGTTCTGGGAAACATAACCAGGAAGAAAGCGATGTTTTGGCTTGTGTAGGCAGCATATGTCTTTTTAAATAATTTTGCTAGTTTAATTTACATTGCATCCCATTTATCATTGCTATCATGTTTCTGTTGACTAAAAAGACACCACCATTTTACATGAAAGATATACACAATTCCTCCTCCTAAAGTGAGTAGTGATGCTATGAATGAGGATTCAGAAACTGCCACATTACTTTGAAAGTATGCTAAGGATGTTCTTCTGGAACAGTACTGGATGTGGCAAAGAAGAAAATAACATCAAAATAAAGGAATGGGAATAACTTGGGTTTTGATCCATGACCAAAGGTCTTCAAAACATTCCCTTCTTTTTGGCAAAAAAAATCAAATGTTCGAATGTAATAACATACATCTTCTTCTGAAGCCAGTAACTACTAACAATCTCTTTGAGGAAAAAAATGAAAATATTGGCAGAGGCTGTATTTTTTCCTCTGTTCTGTGGGATTGAATATAGCATTACAGAAACATATAAAACACCCTCTAAAGCCCATGATGTAAGTAAATGATAATAAACTCATTGCTACAAAATTGACAAACAGCCTCACTCTTTCAAAAGCTTTTTTCTAAAGCGAGGTACAACTGAGCAAGAGTGAGGTTTCAGAACCTTGTGCTGTTGAGATTGCTCATTAGCACCTATTTGGAGACAGTCACTCTCAATCTGAAAATTTAAGTGATTCATTGCCTGCCTATGAGGTGTTCATTTTTATTGCAGTCAACAGATGAAATTTTTAGAACCAAAAGAATTTCCATGTATGAAATGATGCAAAAAAGAGAGGGGAAGGTCAATGCCACTTACTTGCATTTCTTTCATGCATTTCTTTCATGCATTTCTTAAACAGTCATCTTGAAAGAAATAACAGAAATACAATTTCTCTGCTATCTACTGAATATTGTGAAGTTTAGCAGAGTAAAATATTCAGCTACTGTATACTGAAAATCTTTATTTTCTAACATAGCTATGCCTATATCGTAATCAATGACTAATGTTTAAAGTGTCTGTGTGCTTAAACTGAAACAATCTGGAAAAACAACATACACTGTATTATCAGTCAGAGGCACGATCTTCACTAAAAGAACTGGACAAATTTTAGAGAAAGTGACATAGCAGAAAGCTATTGCCCAAGAAAAAAACAACTGTAAATTACACATGTATAAGCTGGACTGAATACATTCCAATATGCAATTTACTTTCTCATATTTGCATGTAATTTCATAAGCATTAATACTCACTTCACTATTTTTATGCATTTTGGAGTACCCTTTTGTACTGTTGGCCCTTAGAGCTTATGATGGATTCAGTGCACCAAATCCATCTGAAGTCTGTGAAATAATTCTTACTGACATTTCTTACATGGACACCTGTTCTCGACTTTCATGGCAGATGTGGCAAAACTCTTACTTTTTTCTGGATATTTACTTACAAACCATGTTAGCTGTCTTCTTTCTTTAATGGAAACTCTCTCAGTTGTCTTCATTTTTAGGTCTAGACATCTGCATACTCAACTTCTGAAGTATATCTACAGTGATAGGAATTAAAATTTTGTTTATGTAGCCTGCTCATGAAAATGCATAAAGGCACATAAACCTCACAAAGTTACTAGGTTATTTGGAGAGTTTGTGCAAACATCTAAAAATATGGATTGTTTACTGAGTTGCCCCAGTTTCTAGCACCTAGAATCCCAGATGATTGTCCTCTCCCATTTGCACTGGCTACTGTGAACCAAAATGAGGAAGTATCTAAATATTTGCTCATTTCTAAGTGTTACTTGGAGAAATTCTGTTGAAAAATACTTTTAATCACAATATTGAATGAAGTCAGTTGCAAGCCTAAAAATGAGCAATGACACCATAAAATTACACAAGAAGTTCATGTGCTGTGCAGAATACTTGCACCTGATCACAAATCTCAATGGTGCCTAATCACAGGCCATTTTAAAAAATATTTTCTTTCCACAGCAGGTACTTCCAGCTCTTATTAAAATGTAGTCATGTAATTCATGCCTTAGACACCATGCTTTAACTCAAACATAAGTGAATAATTCTACCACATAGTTTATTTGATTTGAATTCTTCCCAGTAGCTTGGAAAGTTAAACTATTATTTTGATCATCTGTAATCATTGTAGTGGATTGTTTGAAGGCCAAGAGTTTAAAAAAAAAAAGAAAATTATATAAGCTGGTAAGAATTTTATTTAAATACTTATTTTTGCATATCATTTCCCCCAAAACAGTGAACACCTCTTCACTGGTCAGTTATTAAAGGAAATTTTGGTTTTGTTTAATTTGCAGTTATAGACCATACAGAGAAGGTGGAAGTTGTGTAATTAACTTAATTTTAGACAACTAGAAACTCAGCACTTAGTCTGAGTTAAATTCATTCTGGGTAGTTGCGCAAGGCATGTAGTTCCAAAGAGTGATTCATACTAATCCAAAATAGCCAGCTTCTTAATTTTTGTATTTTATCCATTTTGTTGAAAAACAACATATGCTGCATTACTTATTGGCATACTATGGTGTTTTTCTTACTAGGGATTTGCACCACTCTTCATTCTATTGGAAATAAAAAGTACGTTAAAAATGTGCAAAATCAACGTTTTTATTTATTGAACAAAGACTTACAGATGCAGAACGTAAAAGCAAAAATGTCATATGAAAATACCTAATTAAATAGATGCAGTATTGCCTGCAGTGAACAAGAGCACAAACTTCCTCTGGTCATTATGAAGTAGCTATTAAGACATATTCAGATGCTAAATATGCTTTTAGTTGGTCTACAAAGCGAGTTAGATGTTCACTATTCTGTGAAACTGTTAAGTATGTTGTACCTGAATTGTTCAATGTACTGAAAAAAAAATAACTGTTGGCCCCTCACTCTGGTCTATGAACTCTCCTGTACACATAAAACTCATACTGTTAGTGTCCTTCTTGTCAGTCCCAGATGTGACACTACCTTGTGTGTGGCAGCAGCAGGGCAGCTTTTCATCTGCTTCAGGAAGCAGATAAGATGTGGGTAGTTGCCACCTCTAATCAATAAACTAGTCTTATTAGAGTCAAATTGGGAAAAGCTATGGTTCATTTTGCAGATTCAATTTGCATAACAACTACACAGCTTTTAGTCATTGAACAATCTCCAAGCAACATTATTTGCCTTTCAAGCACTTGTTTGTATGTGGTGACAGAAAAACAAAGAACCTATTGAAATGGAAGACTGGATGTCCGTAAAAAGAAAAGGCAGAACAGATGTCTGGATATTTTTTTTTTTATCATCCTTTTTTAGCTCATTTTTATAAACACTGATGCAAATCTTAGAGTTTAGATCTCTAAAATCAGCACAGCTGGTTTTCCTAGATCAAATCACACTGTAAAAGACTAAAGTTGGAGAAATATTAGTTTTCTAACTGATATTATTAATTATAAATGTTGGCAGAGGGCTCAAACACAAAGATCCGTTCCTGGTCCAGAGATCTAACAGCCTCTGGCAGCCAGCATGGGATTACTGTTACTTTAAGAGTAGACATGGACATGTCATAGTGTTCAAGAGCAAAACCTGGGGAAGACTGCAGCCACTTCTTCATCCACAATGACAAGATATAGATGAACAGCCAGAGAAACAGCCAAAAAGTGTATTCACTGGCCTGGTAAAGAATGCATTTTGGAGTATCCCTTGTGAATATTATTTCATAGTATGATTAGGAAGTCTGTGTGGAATCAGTTGCACAGAAGGAAGATGAAGGTGATCATATTTGGGTACCATAACTGTAAGGGAATCTAAGGCCACAGAGGTACCTGTTGCCATACTGAAAAGAGAGACAAGAGATGTAGAAAGATATTAAGACTGTCAATAAGCTAAAACTGTGGTAAGTTCAACTTTGTTCAAACTTATTTTAGTGAAATTAACTATGTCAGGATAACAGATTTTGGTTTTGTCTTTCAAAACTTCATCATTGAAGGTTTAGTTTTGCAAAACCAAATCCAAAGCTGGTTCTTTGAAACCCTGGTATAAACAAAACTCCAAATTGCAGTATGGATGCTTGACACCTCCTTTTCCCTGGATCGCCTTCCTGATGCAGGCTACAGTTCGTATGTTCCAGAAATCCATTAATTATTAATGTCAAAGATAGGTTATTTAACAAATAAGTACAGATCACATTTTCCAACTCAAGTAGGCAAGAATATTTCAGTCAAATGTCCTAGACAGCTAATTTAGTATCAGATTTCTCACCAATTTAATGACAATTTATATCACATATGGTTTTATAACACTGATTTGTCTTCAGGATAGATGCAGGTAATTTTTTTTGTAACAGACAGAGGATTTAGATAACTGTTCATATTGCAGTACACACAACTTGCAGGAGCCACACTGCACTGAATTTTGTTCAATTTTTCAGAATGTCCATAGTGATTGCACTTCACTACAAAAAATAGGTGATGGCACCACCCTCCTTCTGTAAAGAAAAAAGAATGAACACTGCTCAGTTCATAGGACTGACCTAAGGAGAAGTCAAAGAACTTAGTATTTCCTACTGACTTGCACTAGATTGACCAATTTATTGGTAATTTTCCATCCTATCCTAATGTCTCTAAATTTTGTTCTTAAACAGCAGGATATAACTTCCCATCTAACCCACAGTTCTGGATTTACCCCGAGGAACTGAGCTGAAGAAATGTTCTCCCATGTGGCACCAGGTAGAAGATTTAAGAGAAGAAACTGGAGTGAAACATAGAGAGGAGAATAATTTTTGGTTGCTGTTGACTCTCACTATTTCTGATTTAGTATGAATATGAAGACCAAAGAAGTATATCTTAGCAAATATATTTTATCAGCTAGAACAATAATACATGCCTAAATGACAAGTAACCAAGCTGAAAAGGGGGATTATGAGAAAGGCATGTTGGTAATTATAAAACAGATAAAATTGCTAGTTTCTGTATATTAAAGTGTTCCACCTGAAAGTGTCAAGATTTTAACTAAGCCATCTAGAAAGACTAAGATAATATACAGTAGCAAAACAGTGCTTATTGAAAGTTGAAGCTCCTTACAGGTCAAATTCCCAAGCAAAGATTAAATCAATTGAGTTCAAGAGAAAATTTCATCATTTCCATAGAGATAGGCAAAGTAAATTAAATTGTTTTACCAGTCTGAAAGACACATAAGTGTGTAAGACACCGTAAGAAAGACTATTGCAGTGCTATGTAGTCACTACACTTTCCTGGGACCTTAGGGATAGAAAAGAGTAAGATATATTAATTTCAATTATGCTGAAGAAGAAGACTTTAAGTATTTCTTCTCCCTTTTAAGTAGTAGATGTGAAAGTATCACAGAAAGAAGAAAGAAAAGTATTCCTTAAAAGGAGTCTCGAGTTGTACTGTGAGAGTTAGTGTATGGTATTTTTAAAACTCAAAATATGGATAATGCCTGTACTCAACATTTGAGGAATAAAGTTCTGATTAAACAAGTCATGGGTATCATTTGACAAGTAGGGAATCAGGACATTGTTGAGCAAGTAATGATCCTGCTTTCCTTTTATAAACCTCATAAGATTAGTATTTTCGAAATGTAACAGAAATAAAACAGATACCTGTTCAGAAAATGAACCTTTGCTGTGGCTTCTCTTTCACATATAGATGAATTTGGAAAACTAGACCCCTTTTTCGTATTTGTCCAAACTAAGTACAAGTTTCTAAAGAACAGCACTTAAAAACGGAATTTCTAGAGGTGCAACTTCTAAAAACTTAGGTAAGAAGGTAACATGTAGTTTCTGTTCCTCAGATTCTTCTGGAAACTTAGAGAAATACAGGAACAGACACTTTGTGTACAAAATGTCCTTTTCTTTTTTGTTGCTAGTCACAGCTGAATTTGTAGTCTATTAACTCACATTGCTTACATTTGTATTTTTTACTTCCTCCCTATGTTACTAATGGTAACAACAAAGAAGCCATATTTTTCAAGGTGTTAAGAGAATTTCTAATCAAATATTCTTTTCATGCTTCTTTTTTGGCATGTTTAAGTGTCAGCTGTATTTGAAATATAACAGAGAACTTGTTTATGGAAGAAGTACCAGGAGGGAGAGGTTTTGGCCAGGACATTCATGGTTCTTGGTACATAGATGCTTGGCTAAAGCTGTGGAAAAATATAGGCACTACAAAGACATTCCTGGACCCCTTTCAAAAACAGTTGCTATTAGTCATCTGGGACAAGCAGCTGAGGTGACGTAGGGTAGGCTATTGGTCAGACAGTTCAGGACTGTTCAGTAATTAACAAGTGGTCATCAAATTCTGGGCCAGTTATTATATTACTAAGAGGTTTTGTGTTGAATTATGTGCTCCTCAACACATCTTTCAGTGCCAAGCATCATGCTCTCCTATGTAGTTGCCAAAATCCTGATTCCTTTCCTTGTCATCAGTGGTCTTATTTTGCTACACTGACATAGAAAGCCAAATCATGGTGTTGTCCAACACTGATTTCTCTATCGAGAAAACGTAAAGGCCCAGCAGATGGTATCTTTTTTGAGGGTTTCTTGCCAGACTATTTTCTTCAGTAAGCAAAGGCAGTCAGGCATGCTACCAAGGCATGTAGGCTTTTTGTATACTAAACATAATAGGATGGGGACCCATTATTTTCTTTGGTAGTTGTGAGGGTGGCAGAGGAGCAAATAATTCCAACAGATCCTGAAAGGTTATCATATACCTTACTTAAATAAAGAAATCCTTGAACTTTGTGTGTGTCTTCTCTTTTAAACAGCACCAATAGGAAAGATCACCTTTGATGCATATTTACTGTGTTAACAACGACAGAAGGCAATTTCCATAGAAACTTGAATAAATTGTTACTTAGTAACCAATCTGGGGAGTCCTTATCATTCCCAGTTAAAACTGATGTATGTTTTTTTAGCACAGAGCTGTTTTCTCAGAATCACATTTAAAGAATGGAATTTATTTTGAGGAAAAACATATTTTAAGTCAGTAATGCTACATTTATTGCAACTTAAATTTGGGAAAACCTTCCAAATTGCTACTAGCTTCACTTATAATAATGATGTTTCCACCAAAAATATTGCTTGCAAATGAAAAGAGAAAACAGGGCAGATGGTGCTGTTCAAGGCTAGGTTGGACATAGCCTTGGGTGGCATGCTTTAGTGGGAGGTGTCCCTGTCCATGGCAGGGAGGGTGGAACTAAATGATCTTCAGGTCCTTTCCAACCCTAACTATTCTATGATTCTACAGCTGAAACCAGGATAAGAAGAATAGAAGGACTACTGAAAGACATGCATGCTTGATTTATTGATTGCCGAGAAGGACTTCTTTGAGGAGTAGATATTAAAAACAAAGGGTGAATAACATACTGTGGTAAGTCAAAATAAAGTGAAGATCACAGATGAGATTGTTCAGGGAGAATTACCTAACTGGAAAGCAACTGGGAATGAAGGGAATCTAGAGCCATCAATTAAGGGGTTTGCAAACATAAATCTGCTCAGAAAATATATGCAGACAATCAGGAAAAAGTGAATTTAATTGAAAGGTTTCAAGAAAGATTTTGTTAATGAAAATTTTTCTTACATAATAAGATGTTCCAGCTAAAATTTAGTCTATATTCTGTTTTCCCAAGATTTGAGTGCAACTGAAATGCATTTACTCTATTAATAGCAAAAAAAACAGACAAGCATATTGATGGTAATGATAGGATTCCTCAAGAACAAGAAGGATACCAAAGTTTCAGCTTGTAAAGAGCCATTGGATAGAAGTCAGAATGACATGGAGAGGAAAACTTTGTGAAAAAAATGAGGAAAAAATGAAGTTTAGTTGGGTAGATTACACTGCTTTATACAACAGTAACACATATAGAAAATTGTAATATGCTTGAATCTTTTACAGGTATGTCTTATTAGAATTTAAAATGAATAAATAAATGGATAGATGAAACAGGAAGACAAGAATTTAGGAAAAGCCTAGATTGCTCTTGCTTATCTCTTTTTTTGCTTGTTTTTTTTTTTTTTTTAAGTTGCAATTATAGAAATGCATATGTTTTATAGGGACTGAAAATATGCAGATTTTCCTTGATATTCCTCAGTGAAAACCTGAGATTTGAGAGTTGGTATTTAGATTTAACAGCCTTGTGATACTGAAAGGAATTGCAACAGTATCACAGGAAAGGGGCATGAGCTATCCAGCAGTGCAGATGTACACAGCTTTTTGCAGCAGTTAAAGAGAATTATGACAAGGAAACATAAAATAAAGCTTATTTTTAAGGGAAATTCAGTTATTCTTGGTCTTAAGGAGCTGCAACATACCACCCAATTAGATCATATGCCTTGGATTTGTGACTTGATGAAAAGTGCTTTTAAGGGAATCTGACAGGAGCAGCAGGAAGAAGTTAGCATTGTATGAACCTTGACCTGAAGTGACTTTGCATTGGCATGAAGTGTACAGAAGAAAAGATGAGATCAGTGAAGTATGTCAGGGAATACGATGAGTAATGACAGGAAACTATGAGAAATGAACTTACTGGATCAAAACCAAAACTATCTGAGGAATATACTACTTCTGACAGCAAGTCATTGCATAACCAGAAGAGATACCAAAGCAAAAATAGATGAAAAAAAAAAACCAAAACAAAACTTATATGGAGTACCTTTCACAAAATCTCATTGAATAAAATTGAAAAGTACAAGTGACCTGACAAAGGAGAAAGGACAGAATAGCCTGAAGTTTTAACTATGAGCACTCAAAACAAGTCATTTGCGTAAGACATTAACATGGAGACAGAGATAGATGATAGGGAAAATGTGAATTCAGACAATAAAATGTATGGCCTGGCCTCATTAACTGTAAATCATTTTTCAGTTGATGAATCAGTTACTACATTAGAAAGTTGGCAGTAATGTGCAGCAAGTAAGAAAGGAATGTTATCTTCATAAGACACAAAGATGGAGAAAATAATTTTTTTTTTAAAATTACCAAATTTTTTTAAATTATACTTTTAATGGAATTGAAATACATATTAGAAGATCAGATGTGGCAATAGTAAAGAAAGGCAGAGATCCTTATCGCTTTGAAAGTACAAAAAATATTGAGCAGCAACAATCAGCAATTATAAGAATTGAAGAAAATATGTGGGATGGAAAGCAAAAATGGAACAGCAGCAATTTCTAATACACTGGGATTTTGTCACAGTCACAGAATATTTGAGGCTAGAAGGGACCACTGGGGGTCATCTAGTCCAACCTCCCTTCTCAAGCAGGGTCACCTGGAGCACATTACTCAGGATTGTGCCCAGATAGCTCTTGAATATCTCCAAGGAAGGAGACTCTCAGTCACCATCACATTTAAAGAAGTTCTTCTGTTGACTATCATCCTATTACCTGGCACCACTGAGAAGAGTCTGGTCCCATTCTCCTGCCACCCTTCCTTCAGGTATTTACACACACTGATCACATCCCCCCTGAGCCTTCTCTTCTTTAAGCGGAATAGGCACAGCTTCCTCAATCTTTCCTTGTATGAGAGGTGCCCCAGATCCTTACTCTTTCTAGTAGCCCTTCTCTGCAGGAGATGTCTGAATTTCACAGGTGGTTAAGAAGTTACGTGTGAAATGACCAAATTTCACTGAAAACTAGCAAGAAGCACTGGGGATCTCTGGGGTAGTAAAGTCTTACAAGATCAACAGCGTCTTGGTAACCAGAACAGTAATGCCATATAAAAGGCTCAGATTACTAACAACGGTAACAGAAATACCAAATGAATGCACATTGGTAAAAGGTAGTTAGGCATTGATTGTTCATCTGGGAGAAGATTGGAGCAGAGAACTGTAGGTATGTGCAAGAGAAATGAAGGAACAAAAAAAAAAGGTGTGGTAAGGTGTGCAAATGACACAGCCAGTATTGTCCACATGTCTGTCAAGCAGCCCTGTACTTGATCACCACAGCCAGAGCAGGAAAACAAATCAAATCCACTATTTTGAACAACAGACAGGAGTCTAACGTGTCCCTGTAGTCAGTAAGACAGGCTGGAGATTGTAGAAGTCTTCTCCAGGCAGAGTACTAGTATGGATAACTAAAGCACCGCGGCACCACCCTGTGGGTGCCCATCCTAAGCCTGGCAGCACCAGCAACTGCCCTACATTTTCTAAAAGTGAATTTCCAAGATGCCATGTCACATGTCTCACTGGTTGCACTGCAGCTGCAAATGTTTTAGTGGATGATAAAAATTGCTGAATTTTGTTGTCCTGTGCTAGAAGGTAAAGCAAGTCAAGTGCATGACAGACCGAGTGAAGGTGCTTATATTCCAGAATGAACTTAAATGATATTCAGTCCACTGCTTCCTCTGAGGCACAGTTCTCAAAAGAAAAAAGGGGAGGAGGAGTGCCTCAACACACTAGGACCTTTTGCTTATTTCTTTTTCTAGTGTCTTCAGAATTACAAAGGCACCAAAGTTAAAGGCTTTGAATATTGTTGCAATTTAAAATTGATAAACCTCAGCAAATCTAGTTCTGTTCTTTGTCAATCCAAAAGTGCTTGCTTATATCTTTCTTATTCTCCTACTAAGGTCCCAAGAGACAGGGCTTTACTACTTTTCAGAAAGCTCTAGAGCTCATCAAAATCACAATCAGGAAGATTTTCCTCTCAAATTTGAGTGGGGGTTTGGATTTTTTTTCTTGTTGCTTGGACTGCATTTCTCCTTATTCTTATTAAATAGAATTTCTAACAGTCATGCAAAAATTACAAACAAAAACTAGGACAATGCTATACTAATTGATTATTTGAACAGCTAGTAGACGATCTCCTACACAACAGCCTACTACCCCAAAAGATTTACACTTTTCTTCACTTTCATTATCTTAAAAAGTTCTATCACTTCTCTATTTTCATGCCTATTAAATGTTGGAAGACCTCTGTTGTAGTTCCAGTAGCCATTAGTAATTTTTCCAAGCTACCATAGGTATGGGGGCTCTAAATCTTCTCTAGGAAGTCAGTCTTTGGCTCCCTCATAATTACAATTTTTTTCTCAGATCTCCCACCAATAATTTATATAAAAACATGGTGTTCAGAAATGAATGTAGTGTTGCAGCACAGCTTTTCTGAAAAGTGATGTTATTACCCTGTTCTTTTGCACAAAGTCTTTTCTTATGATAAATAGATCCTCAGATCTTGTTATTTATCCAGTACAGGCAGCAGAGAATGACCTTTAAGCAAAGAAAAGAACTTTTAAAGAGAATGCACTTCAACACATGTGGGTAGAATATTTTTCAGTTATTTCATAGCAAAAACTTAAGAATATGCAGAAATGAGCCAAATAGTTTTCTCTATATATTCACTTGTGACAAAACCATCATCACTGAAATTTGCAAATAGAGCCACAATTGCAGACACAACTTGGGATTATTTAAGTTAGTCGCATAGCCTTTTTTTCTCAATATCTATTTTTTATGCATTTTATTCAGATTCACAAGCATGTTCAGAGACTGTGCTGAGCACCAGTGTAAGATTTTGAAAAAAGTGAAGCTCTGCTCTTACATGCCTTCCAGTAACTGAAGGGGGCCTATAGGGATACTGGGAAGGGACTCTTCATGAGGGACTGTAGTGAGAGGACAAGGGGTAACGGGTTCAAACTTAAACAGGGGAAGTTTA
>JASSUY010000186.1:0-14767 GCA_032466535.1 Forpus xanthops | reverse complement strand
CTCAGCACCCTCACAGGGAAGAGCTTCTGCCTAAGAGCTCCTCTCAGTCTCCCCTCTGGCAGGTTAAAGCCATTCCCTTGTCCTGTCTGTACAGGCCCTTGGCCAAAGCCCCTCTCCAGGTTTCCTGCAGCCCCTTTAGGTACTGGAGCTGTGCTAAGGTCTCCCCTTTAAGGAGCCTTCTCTTCTGCAGGCTGAACAAGTGTGTCACGTGTGTATTATAGTGGCATCAAGACCTTGTAGTAATGAGGTATTTGTTAATGAGCTACGTTTCTTGCCTTTGAGAGATCCGAATTCACATAGCTCCCCTGACATTATTCCTTGTCCAAAATACATGTTCTGCCTGCCACACTGTGGCACAGGGCTCTTTCTTTCTTTGACCAGTAATTTTGAGACAAGAATTGGCTCACAGGGGTAGCAAAATCGTTCTGTGGTATTGTCAGCTATAGCTGAACTATTCCGGGACCTCATCTGGGCTCCAATTTTTAGACTTCCTTGGCTTTCACAATGCAAAACCTTAACTTCTGACAAGATAACACTTCCTGTCCTGCCTTTAACTATGCAGGGTTTCCCTGTAAAATATGTGAGTTTTGTCTGGCCCAGGCCTCCCTATCTCCTGTGGATAGTTGGTGAAGTCGATCAGGCTTCTTGAGGATGAAAGTTCTGTGTGGTAGATAGTAAATAACATTTTTCCATGCAGTGGTAGAAAGTTGTCTTCTTACCTGAGGGAGATTGTTTCTGATGTGTCTGAATACCTGCTTAAACAGCTCTGTAATCAAGAGGACCTTAGTAAGAGATATGACATCTTTTAAACTTTGGATTAATGAACTTTGTACAGGTACTGTGATGTAAA
Source organism: Forpus xanthops (assembly GCA_032466535.1). Taxonomy (NCBI): domain Eukaryota; kingdom Metazoa; phylum Chordata; class Aves; order Psittaciformes; family Psittacidae; genus Forpus; species Forpus xanthops. The sequence goes on along the minus strand of JASSUY010000186.1, from coordinate 13,917 downwards.
ATCTGGTGGTTTCAACAGGAGAGGGTTTTACGTGAATTAAGCTGTGGCAAGGTCAAGACTTAATGCTCACTTTGTTGAACTAAATCAGAGTAAACTCGATCTAGTGACTTGATCTAGTGACTTTCCCCCTTCCCCACAAGCTAGCTTTATACATTTGTAAAATGTATCTTGTTTTTGCAGTAAAGATACAGACTAAGTGATGACGAGTACTGAAAAACAGAGAAGTTAAATGTCTACATTAACTTAACCCATTTATGTTACTTTCTTATACTGTTAGTACTGCAGCTTGGCATAAAAAAAACCAAACCCAACAAAGCAGAATTTCTTAACAGATTCTTAACAGATAATTGCTGGATATAGTGTTCACCATCACTCCCTGAATCAAAGCGCAGGCTGAAATAGCGCCATCTTCTGACCAGCTTTTAGCAGGTTTTCAGCTGCTTTGTGGCTGAAGACCGCAGAGCTTTCCTCATCATGAATGGGAAAAATCCTTTAATTACTTATAGGTGTTTAAATCCTGACTTAACAGTGGTCTGTATAAGGAGGAGAAATTTCCTTAACTTTTGTTAAGAAAATTGTAAGCTTTCCTGCTGATTCCCTAATCCTGTAGTATCTCAACAACCTGTTGAGTCCAAGTAGGTAGGAATTACCTTTCTAGTTGTCATAGTTTTATTTTTTTTTCTTTCATTGATGGTGCTCAGGAAGTTAAGCAGATTGGAAATAGGCTCCTGGGATATGCTGAAATGAGTTTCTGGCCATGACCATTTACCAGTTTCATCCTTGAACTATGTGCATCCAAGACTGTTTTTAGTTTAAACTAAAAGCATGTAAGAATCCAGTTTCTGTGCGTACGAAAGCTCATATTCAGAGTAAAGCAAAGCAAGCTCTTCCTTTTTGGAATTTGTGTATTGATATGTAGACTGAGAGAACATCTGGGTGTCTGCTGTGTGAGATGGTCTTCAGTAGATTCCTGTTCTTTCCACAAATGTGGTTGCCTCTTAGAGTATGTGAAACAGCATGAAAGAGCTTGATCCGTGTTCCCTTTGCAACCCAGAACTGCACTTTCAGATAGGTTTGGGGAGGGAGTCACAATAAAATCTTTGCTAATTCCTTCCTCATCTGTGTATTTATGCAAAGTCCCCATCCCCTGAAGTATCTAGCTGAGGGAGACAGAGGGAGTTGGGTTGGGAGTAGGATGAGGAAAAGAGATGAGGTTCAAGAAGGAAGGGGGAGTAAAAGTATCGGAGGCTTTTTGGGAATCTCATTCATTCAGGGGGACTCTATAGTGGCATTAATTTATTGACGGGGGATGAGTGAGTGAGAGCATGATGGGTTTTTATTCAGGCTGCTTAAAGTAATGATTGTGTCCAACTTAGAGATGGAGTGAGCAGCTACGTATGAGTGACTGAATTGATGCTGCTCACATCCATTTTCAGGTTCATAAACCATTACTGATTCTAATGAAAAGTCTTTGTTCAGGATTTTCAGACTTTTGGCTTTTCCACCCAATGTCTCTTTTATGTATTCAGTTCTGGTGTTTGGTTTTTCTTTGGATGTGGTACAGCAATGGCTGCATAGGTTGCATGTTGCTCTTTCTGTTCTCCACTAAGATGTTTGATGTGTATGTTTTCCTTTCTGTCTTGAAATTCCACTTCTCTTTTCTATAAATGTGTGATAGTTTTGCTTCTAAGGACATTGTGTTGGAGGTTTTGTGCTTTGCATGGCTCACACAAGGAAGAAAAAGTATTATGTATGCTAGCAGAATCTTTTTTGGGAAGTAGTTGAAGTTATGTTTGTAGCTAAAAGCCACTTTTATTTCTTCCAAGACCTGTTCTTGGAGTTCCCTAGCACTAAGATTTAAGGATTTTAGTAGTGGAACTGGTTTACATGAGAAAGGTTAGGAATCCTTTCTATATTTTATGTATTCTACCAGTGAAATGGGCAAAACCCCTCAGTTTCTAAAGCCTTTTGTGGTATTCCAGCATGTTGTGCCTCCAAGATGTGTTTCTGCAGTCTTCCCTTGGTCCCTTATGTATCTTCTGTGCATGAATAAAATAAATCCCTAACGGTATAGGTTGCCTTCTTGGCCCAGTTCTTCAGGAGCTTTGACTGGGATTTCAGTCCCTGTAGTCACTTCATAGAAGCACAGCAGGATCTTTCTGGGATGGCCTCCAAGATGTTCCTTTGAAAGATGAAATATAGCCACTAATAAGCCATTCCATTTCTTTCTGCCTCCTGCATTGGGCAGGATGCTCTTTGCTGTCGTATTTGTGCTCCTGTAAAACAGAGAGGTACTGTCTCTTTTATTAGAAATTAATAAACAAAACCATGTAATGGAAAGGACTTGAGCTGTGAAGATCCTTCCTTCCCTTTTCCTCTCCTCTGTTAGGCACACTCACGTAACTTCAGGCTCTAAAAACGGTGACAAGAAAAGAGGAAGAAGACGGGTGTGGGATGTTTTTGGTGGCTTTTTTTTTTTCTTTCTTGCCTAACACCTGGACCTCCCCAGGGGGATTTCCCGTCAGCTGCAGCCTTTGAGGTTGACCTTGGCTGTTGGCTGGGTTTGCTTTGTCTTGGATCAGAGCCGCACCATTTGGACATGTAGATCAGGTGTCCCAGGAGCTCTTCACCTCCACCCCTCCCTCCTTCCTTCCTCCCAAAGTCTTGATGTCTGCTAAAACAGATCTAGGTGCAGCCCAGCTGGGGAGATGTTTGAGGTGGGGAGTTGTAAGTCTTCCTATGTGAAGGGATGGGAATGCCAGGCATTCCTCTGGGCTTCCATGTGGACTCTGAGCTGGCCCAAGTGGAGCCCAGAGAAACTGTCTCTAGCTCAGTTCTGTCCCTGCATTGCTCTCATCACTGAGCCTGCTGCTGCCTCTGCTGGAAGTGCAACAACAAAGCTCGTAAGAATACCCAGGCAGCCAAAAATAACAGCAATAAAAATAAAGATGTTATTAAAGCCAGATATGACTGATCTAAAGTCACAGCGAGTGTAACATGACTCAGTCAAATCCCCAGGACAGTTGGAGACAGAATGGGAAGGAGAGGGGAAAATCTCTATCTGCTTCAAGTTCTGGGCCCCAAACTCCTTACAAGTCTGCTTTGATAATTCATCAGACAACCACAAAAAAGAATGCCTCCCCCGCTCCAGATGCACCCGTGTCTTCTCCCAGACTCTTTTTCCACAGCCTGTGAATCTCACCACATCAAGGGGGAGAGAAAATACAGTTAAAAGTTCTCCTTACTTAGGTTGGGTAGGTTTAAAGTATTCTCTGAAGGCAAATGTGTGTGTGACTGAAGGGAAACGTGCGTGATATATACACATGTAGAACTGTACTTGGGAAAAGGGGAAAATTACTGGAAAAGCAGCATTTGCTGTTCATGCCCAATGCAATTAGAGAAAGAGGCAGCTGTAAGGGTCTTTATTGTGGCATGGTTAAGCTAAATAGAGAAAAAAAAAAATCCCTAAAAGCCTACACGAAAGAATAGAGTGGCCCAGTGCCTGACTCTAGCCTGAGGTGGGTAACTGCACCCTCACCCCATCAGCTCCAAGAGGGGAATAACTCTGAGCACAGGCAGTGCTACATTGAACAGTCAGCTCTCACAATGTGTTCATTTGGCTGCTGATGGGATGCTTGCTAGAGAAGCAGATTGATGTACCAGAGTGCAACAGGAAGGGAAGAGAAACTTAGGCATGAGCACTGCTTGCGATGCTTCTCTGCTGTCAAGATGAGAGATGAATTTTAAAGGCCTGTTGTAATTTTAGAGGTCTGACGGGGGTGCCCTGCAAGGAAATTTTCCTCCATCACCTATGGAGAGGGACTTTGACTAATGAACCCGAAGCAAATGGTAGAGAAGGGGCCAACCAGAAAGACTTGGATCTGTTTTCAGTATCACACAGTGTGTGTGTTTTGTTCTCAGGTTTTAGCTGTGGCCAACTCTGGTATAAACAGATGGACTTCAAAGTAGTTGGTCTGAATAAAAGCTTACATGATAGTTTAATGATTCAAGTCTTCTGGGACTCTAAAGCTAGATTGGAAATCTCAGAGGGTGTTTATTTTTGTTTTTTGGGCCAGGCTGAAATACAAGATGTGGTTCTATTTTTTTGTTGATGCTTTGTTTGTTTTTCAGCACTCTGTGACTCTGAGATGCTTTTGCACATCTTATAAGGGAAAATAACCTGCTTTTGACTGTAGTTGTTACCCAATGTTTCTTCAATTTTTGATAGCTTTTTTCAAGACGTGTAACTTTTCAGTCTTTCAGGGCTTGAGCTTTAGTGGCTCAATGTCCAACTGGAGATGGGTAGCAAGAGTGGTGTCCCTCAGGAGTCAGTGTTGGGACTGGTCCTGTTCAACATCTTTATTGGTGACATGGACAGTGGGATCAAGCACCCTTGGCAAGGTTGCTGATGACGCCAAGCTGTGTGGTTCAGTTGATACACTGGAGGAAAGGGATGAGATGCGGAGGGGCCTTGACACACTTGAGAGGTGTGCAGTGCCAACCTCATGATCAACCAAGCCAAGTGCAAGACCTTACACCTGGGTCAGGGCAATCCCAGGTACAGCTGTAGCAGAGCAGCCCTGTGGAGAAGGACTTGGGGGTGTTGGTTGATGAGAAACTGAACATGAGCTGGCTTCAGTGCATACTCACAGCCCAGAAAGCCAACTGTGTGCTTTGTTAGGAAAAGTTGATGAGACTTTCCCTAGGCCAGTTCTGAGTGCAAGACATTAACTTGTGATAACCCTACAGCTCTGCTTCTGGCTGGAATCAGGCAGTGCCAAATGTGAATGGGGCATGGAGATTTCATTGCTATTCTCCAAGCCTGAAAAGCCTTGAATAATCTTGTGAGGGATGAGTGGATCTGTTACTGAATATTTAGACTTCAATTTTGGTTATTTCTTGTCATCTTAGGCCTCTAGCTTTGCAGAAAACCTGTTCCTAATGTGCAAATTCCAAGGGATTTCAGTGCCAGCACAGACGGAGCCGTTCAACATTGTCCTGGGTTTTCAAGAGTGAACTGCAAAGCCAGAGTTTGCAATCCATGTTGTGATAAACAGCAAACTGTGTGATTTGCCCAAGCTCCACCCTCAAGACAGAAGCTGAGGCCTAGTCTGAAGGATTTCCTCTGTTTGAGAGGCTAACCAAGGAAGGCTTGACTGCAAGGTGTGACACAACTGGAGCACTTTATTTCCTAGTGCTTGTAACACAAGTTCCAGACAGGCAATATGTTACTTGACTAATACCGCAAACACTATAACCACAGTCTTTCAGAATGTATTTGATGTTTGTAACAGAGCTTTGTAAGCTCTGCACTATATGCCCAGGCTATATACAGAAGTTTTAATTTAGAAATGCTGCTACTTGCACTTGTGTCAATATTACTTTCAAGTGTTTGGGTGGAGGTGGTTGGGAGATGAGAGAGTAGTTTTGGACCAGATTTCTGGGAGCCAGTATGTCAACACATAAAGTCAAATCTTGTATTGAGATGTATATACAAAATAGAAAATGAATGGTCTGAAGGTATTTTTTGTGTTAAACATTAGCTGGCACAGAAATTTCCCATTCTCTGTGGCCCTCACTGCTGTCAGAGCTGAACACTGGTAACTGACATGTCTTGCATATGTCCCGCACATTTAATAGGATCATAGACTAGTTTGGGCTGGAAGGGACCTTCAAAGCTCATCTAATCTGATCCTGTGCAATGAGCGGGGGCACCTTCAGTTAGATCAGGTCATCCAGAACATGTCCAGCCTGGCCTGGAATGTCTCCCGGGATGGAGTATCTATCACCTCTCTTTTCTGTTTCTCCAGTGGAGCACTATTTTGATTTTTAAATGCATACATTTCATACTAGCAAAAGTTGGATCATGTTGGTCTGCTGTTGGTGGGGAAGGCAGGCAGGCTGCAGCGGTCCATAACTGTTGCATTTATTCCCTGGATGCTGGGAAAGGTGAGTCCAGAACTAAACAAAATGCATCCTCTTGAGAGAGGAATAGTCACCCGCAACTCTTCCTATATTCAAGGTAATCTGGATCTAGGTGGCTGTATTTAAAAAAAGAATAGTCTTAAATGCTTTTAATTAAGGCTTGGTTTTTGTTTGTTTGTTTTGTTTTCACATTAAAGCTGGGATTTTTATAGGGAGTGAAAGGAGTTACACACCCTATTTCTATGTTATATAGCATATATAGATGCGACACTGCCTCAAGTTATTCTGGTCATTCCCACCTATTTGTTACTTACTGCAAAAAGAAACCAAACTCAAAAAGTGTTGATTAAAATACTTAAACCATTTCCAGAATGTGGTGTCTTGTTGCAGTGCTGCTGTATCCAGTGGGCTATTGAAAAAGCTCACACTTAGAATCTGTAGAGGGGCAGTTTGGTGCATGTGCATGCCTGTTCCCTGCTTTGGTCTCCATCTGGGATGAATTGATTCATGGTCTCAGATGAGCCTGGAATTTAGGATTGAGTTCCACGAGTTGTCTCACTTCTATAAAGCTGTTTGTAGCTCAAGATTTAGTATTGAACTGAACTTCCTGATGTCTAAAATATGTCAATCTGATAATAATGGATGTCTTGTCCATGTGCTCTGTAATTTAAATACATATTTGGAACTGTATCCAAACATAGAGCCATACCTCTGACCTTGGAGCTACTTTTTGTGCTATTGTTCCTTTCTGAAAGGTCATTTTCAGTTGTGATCTGTTAGGTACAATGGGCCACTGTGCTTGGACATGGATGTTCACAGAATAAATGGCTCTCAGGATGTGTTTCAGTGTCTTTCTTGGACACCTGTATTTACTCTGAGAGATGTTTGTCCTCCTGTATTTTTCATAAACGCTATTCTGGCTGTGTCCTCCTCATCCCTCAAATGGTAACAGACACCAGTGATGATGCCTCATTTTTGTTTTGCTCTCAGTGCATCCAGGGCATTTTCAGAGCACTGAGTTCGAACGTGAGCTTGTAACCAAACAGGAGACATATACGAGGGGAAAAAAAAAATGGTGTTTGACTGAACCTACCAAAGTTTAAGATTTAATTGGAAGGATATTGTTGGATTGTTGCAACATATTGCTTTTCCATATTTCCATATGTGATCCTAGCTTGGGGTCATTTGAGAGCAGTCCAAGTGATGACTTCAGCAAGTATCTTAAATAAATTAGGATCAGGCAGTGACGGAAGAATTCTGGTTGTGGTTGCTCTGTCTTTTGGAAACTAGAGCACACTAGCAGAAACCAACAACAAATTTAGTAGCATGAATCTACCGGGAATGGAGAAAAACTTCCACGTTGCAGCATCTCCTACCTCAAAGTCAAAGATGTGAAATGTCTCAGTTGGCTACCACATCATGAAGGACAATTTATTGTGTCTGTTTAACAACAGTTCTGTATTCTCTGGGGGCTCTGTCCTTCACCAGCAGTTTCCGACTCAATGATCTAACAGATCTTTTTCCATCCCTAACTTTTGTGGCTTGCCATATGTAGAGATAAACATCTTTCTTTCCGATCAGCATTGATGGACAGACTTTCAGGCATGGAAACATTATTGTGTGTGTGGGATAGGGGGAGGGGAGGTAAGGCCATTTGCTGAGTGTTATTGTCTTCAGGGCATAGGATTATTGGAAAATGATAAATAGCTGGGCAGGCAAAGGAAATATGAAAACCCTGTTGCAGAACAGAGCTGCCCAAGATTTCTGTTCATATTGCAGTGACCAAAAGAAATTTACATTGGAAAAACCCTCTTGCCTTCAGGGCTGAATGTTATGAACCTTCAAAGTGATTCTTGAGAAGAAAAGGGGCTGGGAATGAAAGGAGTGGGAGGGATTGCCATGCTGCGTCTGTGGAGCAGGGGGTCACTGCAGAATAACATTAATCTTGTTGGTGCCGTTCCGAGAATGGGAACAAGGTGGGAGAGATAAAAGCAATGTTGAGCTGCAATCTGGCTTTTGCTGCTTGTTCTCTAGTCCCATGGGAGCTGTGAATGGACTAAATCCAAACTTTTTTCTTCTGGATTTCATTCAAGGGTTGTTCAGCTGGCCTGTGGACTGGGTGCCTGTACAGTAATAATTTGTTTTTCCCTCAGCTTGCTTGGACTTCAGCAGTCCATTCAAGTGTATTAGTCACAGGCATATGTATAATGAACAAATCTTCTGCCAGTGTAAGTCAGCATGGATCTGTGAGTTTATAGCAGTTGAAGATAAAACACTGGCCATAATTTGTCCCTCAAGAAAGTAAGGACAGACATCAGTCTGTCACTGACAGAGAATTATTTCAATTTGGGGAGTATCCCGTTCTAAAAACATCACCACGTTTGTTCTTGTTTATTTCAATTCCTCCCCCACCTTGTTCCCCAAACCTAAAACCTAACTCCTGACAAACAGAACACGTGTGACTGGGTAGGACAAGTTGTTAATGAGGCCAAGCTGAGACTGTCTCTGCTGCATCTGAAACTGGCCGTGGTAGATGATTCTCTGTGTTCCTCATACATGTCATAGGGTAAAAGAGTAGGGTGCTTTGTATACAAAATGAACATCAGAGGAACCTGAAAAACATGGTATTTTTCAACAACAGTTGATATAAAATCAAAATAACTTTTTTGATTGGCAAGCTTAATTTGCAGTTGGAAATCAGGAAACTGCAGCTTTGGTTTAGTTATTGACAAAGTAATTGAATGCAAACTGGGGGCCTAATTTTCAGAGTCATCAAGCACCCTGTCATTGCATGTGAGGTTTCCAAATGGGGGGAAAAGAGATATTACATTTCATCATGTTCTTTACCCTCACTGTCCCTGAGAATTGTTACCATGACTTGCATTGTATTTTGCATAGGGGTGTCGGAGGCAGTGCACCAAGACTAGCAGCACATATTAAGCTGCTGTATTTAAGTGTGTGATGTTTGCTTTTAGTGTATATATATATAGACTTACGAGCCATCTGAGGCATTGGTTCAGCATCTCTGTGGCTCTTTGGCCAGGCTGGAAGGCGGTCGCTGCTGCGCAGCACTTACCAGCTTTTTGTGCCTGGCAAAACACTGATTTAAATTATCCCATTTGGTAGATCTGTCGAGGAGAGATGACCACACTTTTATATTTTCTCATCCCTCTTCAGCTGTTTTATGTTGCTTTCTACCCGAGTGACATGACACTTTGGTAGTATAGGCTGAATGATAGCTGTAATGAGGTTGAGATTCATATGAAAAGTGTTCAGCACTTGGGCTTGTTTGCAGGTTCCCATTGGAATGGTGGAGAGATGAATTATCATTTGAGAGGCTATGGCTCAGTGGTTGGGCTGGGTGATCTCAAGGGCTGGTTTGAACTTAACGTGTTACTAAGTCCCTACATGATGCATTCCTTCTTCCTTTCTAGTGAGCCAGCCTGGCTTCAGATTGTCTTTAAAGGGTATTCAATGCCACTGCTGTCTTGGGGAAATCCATGACCCCATTATCTACCCACTGCTTGTTTTGTGGCAACACCTCAAAGGCTGATTAGAGATCAGTTTTGCTGCATTAGGTACGCACCTCCAACACCAGTTGCTATTGCAGGACTTCATATTCTTCTGAGTGTGCTGAAAGCATGAGCAAAGTTTGGCTGTTTAAAGGGCTGTGTAGAAGCTTCCAGAAAATGCAGAGGTAATGGAAAGTATGTTGCTGGGCAGTGAACTGGATTGGGAGCCTTGTCCTGAAGCAGGTAAGACACTGCAGAGTTGACTCATCCCTGGAGATGTTCAAGGCCAGGCTGAATGTGGTTCTGGGCCACCTGATCTAGGTGAAGATGCTAATTGCAGGAGGGTTGTATTAGTTGGACTTTGAAGTTCCCTTCCAACTCAAGCTGTTTTATGATTCTATGGTTATCAGCAAAGCCTTCTTCCAAAAGATGCTGAAGTATTTTAAAAGCTGTGGGTAGAACATTTGTGTCTTCAAAATAATTCTGAAATACAGTTCTGTATGAGAAAAAGAAACAAGGCTGATGGTTATTGTGTGTACTTGCTGGCCAGGTCATTATTCAAAAATCACAGTGGCATGCTGCATGATTTTTTGAAGTTGATTTTTCATTTCCAACATATGGCTTGCACTTGAATGGAGAAGTGCCTTGCTCCAACTGGTATCTCCACTGACACTTGCCAGAGCCGTAGGAATTGGTCTCACCAGCTCAGGATGCTGGTTCATTCAGCCCAGTGTCTTGTTTGAGCCAGTGGCCAGAACCAGATGCTACTTCAGCAGGAAGTATAAGTGTTCTTGGAAAGGACAGTTACCAGATAACTTGGTGTTAAGGGAGACTTTTTTATTTTCCAGCGCAGACTGGCTTATGGCTTACAGTGCTACATCCTAATGCTGGGATTTGGATATCATACAAAACAGTTTTTCTAGAATCTGTAGGGAATCTGTTTAAACCTGCACAGATAAACCCTTAGAGGAGATTGGGTCCTGTGGATTTTGTACTGTGGTACAGAGGGCTCATCTCTTGGGACTGTTTTCCTTCTTCAGTACTTCTCAACCCATGTTTTCTGTTTGACAACTGATCTGTGTGCTGGCTGCATATTTAAACCAAATAAACAAAAAAAAACCCACAATTTCTTCTTTCCCTATAATTTCTGACCTGAGATGACATGAGCTTTGTCTGATCAGGTTACACAGCATCCTGCTGCACATAATGCCATAGTTTTCCCAAAGATGCTGTTTAGCTGCCACCAGACTGAGCTCATGTAAGTGTGCTGGCTGTGGGCTCTGGCGCATTGGCATGCTCTAGGATGCATCATAGAATCATCATCATAGAATAGTTTGGGTTGGAAGAGACCTTCAAAGCTTATCTAGTCCAACCCCCTGCAATGAGCAGGGGGCAATGAGCAATCTTCAGGTAGACCAGGTTGCTTGAAGTCCAATCTGGCCTTGAAATTAGAATTGCCCGGAACCACATCCAGCATGGCCTGGAATGTCTCCAGGGATGGGGCATCCACCACCTCTTTGGACAACCTGTGCCAGGGTTTTACCACCCTTATTGTAATATTTTTTTCCTCACATCCAGCCTGAATCTCCTTCTATTATCTTAAAACCATCACCCATTGTCCCATCACAACAGTCTCTGCTAAAATGTCTCTCCCCACCTTTCTTAAAGGTCCCTTGTAAGAACTGAAAGGCCATAATAAGGTCTTCCTGGAGTCATCTCCAGGCTGAACAACCCCAACCCTCTCAGCCCTTCCTCATAGGAGAGTGTTCTATCCCTCTGATCATTATTGATGATGGTTTTGATCACTGCTCTGGCAGCGCAGCGACAGTGGTACATTTGCACCGCTGAGGCTAGAGGCTTAGCAGGACAAGCCCTTTTCTTTTTGCTTTGTATGGCCTGGTTATTCTTTCACGAGAGCCCACCCAGTAGTTGCATCTTTCCATACAGTCTGCTTGAACTTGCAAACTGTATTTCTGATCTCCTGCTAGCAAAAAACACAGGAGTCCGATGAAAAAGGTAGGGCATGTTGAAATGATAAAGGCTGGACCAGTCAGGTCACAGTCTTAACTGTTGCCAACTCATCTGCTTCTGATGTTGCATAAACACACGCTGCATAAACACACACTTATCATACAATTAGAATGATTTACAGTGTTTTGCCTACCTTTATTTCCCCCCTCTTATCCATAATCCTTTAATACATTTCTCCCCAGTTGAACTGTCTCTCAGCCCCTGAATCCTAGTTGTCCCAGACATGGAGGCATGCAAGCATTGTCAGATCAGATTCAAAGTCACTGACCACAAAAAGCTTGGAAACTGTACCTTCTGTTTCTCTCTTCTCTTTTAGACTATGAAGAGACTTCATCAGAGTTTCAGTTATTAATGAATTATTTTGCTTTTCTCAATATTTAAGGCCCTGTATGACCCTGCTAATAATTTACAAGAATTTTTGTATGTCTGTGTTTTAATTCCACTGCTTTCTGTGTCAGCTGATGTGCTTTGGGTGGTTAGGTTTACCCAATATATACCCAAACAGAGACAGTAACTGCATGTGGTTTACTCAGATATGTAGTTTCTTTCTAGGCATATGATTCATCGTCTGCGAGAGGGACTGCAGCTGGACAGCGGGAACTGCAGGAATGGGGATGAAGGGCTATCTGTTTTCATATATTCTCCTTGAGACTTCTCCCTATCTTTAGCCTTTTCAAAAATGTTCATAAAATTCAGAATATCAGGCTTGTCAGGATCACAAACCCCTGTAAAAACCTCTATGATCTATAGGAAGACAAAGAAAAATTCCTATTGTCCGTAAGTTGGCTGAAGAGTCTCTAATCAAGACATGTCACAGCCTATATGTAAGCTTGTAGCTAAGCATACATTTAACTGTTATAAGCAGTGGCCAGCCTTCTAATAGTTATAATGTAAAATAACAGATGAATGACACATATGTGTTTGATTCTATGCCTAAAAACGTAGAGAATATATTCACCTTTTGTAACTCCTCATTTTCTAAGGGAGATTCAAGTGTTTGGTGTTAGTTTGCATTTGTTTAAAAGTCCCCTGCCTTAAGAAACCTGGCTTTGGGTACTGAATCTTTTCTCATGCAGCTAGATATCAGTCTAGCAGCAGTTCTGCATTAAAATCCTGTTTCTGGAGATGATAAACCATTGCATCTCTAGAAAAAGAACCCATCTTTAGGAACTAAAGCAGGATTATTTTAAACAAGTATGTGTGTGGGTGCACGCACACAAACACATGCATATAGATACATGCTGTAGAAAAGATATTATGAGGCCTTCAGCAGTTATTTTTAAACTGGAAATGAGACGTGACTTAAATAGTAAGGGTAATTAACTATGAGACTGGTTTACCCAGGGAAGTGATAAATCCATCATCACTTGGGTTCTAACTTGAGATTCGGTCTTTTTAGAAAAAAGCTGTAGGTCAGCCTCAAGGTAAAAAATCGTATTAGTTGTGTAGCAGTGAAGCACAGCCTTCCTGCGCTGGTGGATTCTGTAACCTATTTTATGTGGTGGCTTTGTGCTCCTTCGGTCTTGAAACTTATTTCCCTCCCTTTCCAGTTTTAAAGAGTTCACATTGTTAGCAAATGTAAAAAGGAGAGAAATACTCCATGTATGAGGACTGATTTCTGTGTATGTGCTGCACTAAGCACCTACATGGTTTTTGCCTTTAGACTCACCTCACCAATCTGATGTTAGCACTGACCAATATTTGATGTTTCAGAGGGAAGTGAAAGGCTTCTATATGGGAAGTTGCCTCAGGGTGATTGACCATAACAGTAAATGTAGGAGAGGGGCCCTCCAGTGATTACTTCATGAATGGTGAAATCCAGTCAGCTTTAGTTTCTATAGATACGCATCCTATTACTGCTCACAGCATTAGGTTGATTTTCTGGCGGTTCAGCTGCAATATTTAACTCAAAATTTGTACAGCCATGAACAGGAGAGCTTGGTCCATAGGGAAGGTAAAGTGCTTTGCTTCCCTCTCCAACCTCCCTTTACTCTTACCCTACTGTCATGGTTTAAGCCTCTCAAACTCACGCAGTCACTCTTTCAGTCACTCCCCCCTCTTTCTTTCTCCCCCACTCCCAGAGGGATGGGAAAGAAAATCAAAAGAATGCAGCTCCCACAGGTTGAGATAAGAACAGTTTAGTAACTAAAGTATAACATGAATCACTACTGCTACCACCAGTAATAATACAAGAGAAAATACAAGGAAAGAGAACACAACAGATCTTTCCCTGATACCTAGCCATGCTACGCAGTGCCCCCCGCTTCACCTGATACCAACCCCACCACGCAGTGCACCCCCATCACCTCCTACCAAGTCCGGCCACGCTGTGCACACCCCCCTGCCCCACCACCCTTCTGGGTCTCTGCTCTCCGTCTCTCCCTCCTGGACATGATGTGCTGTGGTATGGAATACCTCTTTGGTCAGTTTGGGTCAGGTGCCCTGTCTC
>JASSUY010000183.1:0-20230 GCA_032466535.1 Forpus xanthops | reverse complement strand
CAGTGTTCAAGGCCGGGTTGGACATAGCCTTGGGTGACATGGTTTAGTGTGAGGTGTCCCTGCCCCTGGCAGGGGGGGCTAGAACTAGATGATCTTAAGGTCCTTTCCAACCCTAACTATTCTATGATTCTATATACAGAATGGTCAGATAACAGAATGGTCTCTGTCCCTTGTTTTTTGTGTCATGGAAATATGCTGCCCCTAAGACCTTGTAGAGTAACAGGCAATTTTGAATTGAGGTAAAGCTGGTGGCACCCAGATGGGCAGCAGTAATAAAAGTAACAGTCTGTGACAAAGATGACTTGCAGTGAAGGGTGGATTTGGCATGAAAACCCAAACCAAGAAACTCTACAAGACAAAGATAGTTTCAGGGACCAATGCACCACAGACGCACACATGTGCCAGGCTTCACATAGAAACAGAAGGATGTGATACACTTCCTTAAAAATTGTGGGTGGATTCATCTGTATAACATAGACACCTATATCTCAGCTAGTCAACGATTTCCTTCTCCAGTCAGTGGACTAGTCTTCTAGGGTGTGAAAAATCCCTCTTGAAATAGATATCTGAAATAGGCCAGATGAGCTGGGCCCTAAAAACATCTATTCCTCTCCACTGACTACAAATGGGAGGTTGAAGTGATGAGCAGATGTAGGTATCTACACTGAAAGTGTCAAAATTTAGGTGGAATGACTCCCACACAGCACATCTATATATCTCAGATATCTTCAATGCTACAAGTGCAACCAGAAGCACGAGTGGCATGCATCCAAAAGAAACCTTTGTCAAAATATTACAGAAACACTTTCTAGGATAAAGGGCTGTTAAGCAATGTAAGAGTTAATGGGGTCGCTTGCTATTACAAAGAGGGACCTAAGGCGTAGCAAATAACATTGTAAACTTAAAGCATGACACCGCTTTCATTGGCAAATTAGACAGCCTGTAGTATGTGCATGTATTTAGCCTGCTGTGGAGTGGGACTGAGCTATCCACTATCCCTGCAGTATACTCTGCCTATTGTAAATCCACATACTAATCTACCCTTATGATAACTTGCTTGTGCTGCCCTGATAGCAAAGATTTCATTCACGGCAATCCCCATACAAATGTGGTACCTTTTCATTGTATTTAAGGCATAGATTATAATAAAGACGATAATGATGATGATTATTATTACTACTACTACTTTATTGATACTATTAGCACTGTTATTATTGCTTTATCAAATTAAAAGCGGGGATTCCCATGTGTTAAGCACAGCACACATATACTATAAGAGGTGGTCCCTGCCACAGAGAGTTTTCTGGAAGGAAGGGAGAGTTTACTGTGAAGTCATTGTCAAAAGTAGTCCACAGGTCAGCTGAAGACCACGAATCCTATTTGCAAAGGTAAAGATAGTATCCACAGTTGGTCTAGTGGTAAAATCCTCTTTTCTTCTGAGTGCACCAGTCAAGAAATATGTTGTGGTTTAAGCCCAGATGGTAACTCAGAACCACGCAGATGCTCATTCACTTTCCCCTTCTTCCCTCCCCACCATTGCTCCCAGCGGGATGGGAAGGAGAATTGAAAGAATGCAAGTCCCATGGGTTGAGATAAGAACAGTCCAGGAACTAAGGCATAACACAAACCACTGCTGCTAACACCAATAATAATAATGATATGAGGAATAGCAAGGGGAAAAAATATAAACTTAAAAGGGGAAAAGAAAAAGAAAACAATAAACACAAGTGATGCACAATACAATTGCTCACCATCTCCCAACTGATACCCAGCCCAACCGAGCAGCAATCTAGCCCTGCTGGGTATCTGCCCCCAGTTTATATACTGGGCATGACATACTGTGGTATGGAATACCCCTTTGGCTAGTTTGGGTCAGGTGTCCTGTCTCTACTTCCTCACAGTTTCTTGTGCCCCTCCTCATTTGCAGAGAAAAAGAAAAATGAGACTGAAAAGTCCTTGACCAGGGCAAGCACTACATAGCAACAATTAAAAACATCAGGTATGTTATCAGCACTGTTCTCAGATTAAAGTCAAAACCACAGCACTGCACCAGATACTAAGAAGGAGAAAAATAACTGTTACAGCTGAACCCAGGACAAAATCGATCATGACTATACTTTAGATGGAAGCAAAAACTTATTGGAAAAACAAGACAGATAGATACAGAAAATCTACCTCTCCTACCTCTCAGCTGTAAAACTACAACACTTCTTTCCCTGCCTTCCTACTGAAAACTATCAGTAAGGAATGAACAGTGAGGTGGCAGAAGCATGCTCACCAGCTTGTGTAGCTGATCTGCTGTACAAATTCTTCCTATTTTCCAAGCTAAGGAGAAGAGAGCCAATGCCATGGAGCACCTGAGGGAACAGCAGGAATTCACAGGCAATGGCTCCTTAGCCATTGGTTCTGATGTCCAGGCACTTGAAGAATTTGAGGCACAGTGGTCAGCAGGTGGCTGCTAATGGCAGAGGAGGATGGGGAAGCACATAACAATGCAAAACACTTCAACTTAGACCTGGTCAGTCACAACATGGGAACTTGGGATGAAAATGATTAGCCTGTGATGATGGAATAAGATTGACAAAAAGCATATGTGAATTCTTGAAGAAGAGGAAAAACCTTTCATAGCTGTAAACTAGTCACTACAGCAGAAGCTATAGAAGATACTGCATCTGATGTGTGGGGCTGGTGAGGCCCAGGACAGGACACCTCTCTCTTCTAGCCTTGTTACTGTTGACTAGCCCCTGATGCTTTGTCCCATATGATGGCACCTCTGCTTCCTTTCTGCCCATTCTCCCCTCTAGTCCACTCTGCCTAGTGGGAATTCCAAGTAACTTGACCAGATTCAGCCTTATAAAAGGTCTGCTGGATAATTCAATGGAAAAAAGAACAAACAAACCAAACTCTTATCTTTTGAAATGTAGTTCCTTGTATGGGCTTGACACCCAAGGTTTTTTTCTACCATCCAAAATAATCGCAAGGACAAGTCGCCATTGTTTTTTCCAGAGTCATTTATGACATTAATTACAGTCATGCAAAGAATTCATGACTTCAGCAAAAAAACAGGAGATAGAAACCTCAGTCCCTCATTCATAATTTCAGGTTTGGCAGTCCACAAACCTGTAACTACTCACATTAATGTCTCAGGCACCTTAATTTGTCCACATCACTGAAACCAGTCTGAATGTTGTCTCCTGCTCTAGCTCTGCCATTATTCTTAGTTTACTGCAGACATAAAGTGTAGACAGCTGAGCTAGACACTACAGGCTCTAAACAGTCAGTGGAAAGAAACAGACACTTTTAGGGTGCAATTCATCTAATCTATTTTATATGAATGCCTTACAATGAGCTGCTTTTACACTCCAGGCAACTGCATTTAGACACCTGATAACAACTCAAAGATCTCAAAATGAGAGGGGGAAAAAAATTACAGAAGAAATAAAACAGAAGGAATTGAAATTCTATATATCCTCAAATGCAGAAGACACACTGTCCTAGAAATAAAAACCTTTGAGGATAAGCATATAATATTTCAGATTATTAAAAAAAAAAAAAAAAAAAAAAAAGAAATCAGGTCCTCATAATGGTCTGCAGATTTCCAGATAAGGTTTCTCCCTACCTGGAAATATGGATTTCCTGCCCAGCACTGTACTGGAGCACCCAAGTTTTATTTATCAGTTTATGCTAAAGCAAAACCAAAGATGTGCTTGCTTTTTCTATCTTATCCAATAGATGAATTTAATTTCAAAACTAGGACTGAAATTGACTCCACTACTTAGAGTTAGGTGGAGAGAGTCTTCCTTTAAGGAGCTTCCAAAAGGACCTGCCTCTGTCCATTTACTGGGTAAGAACATGGCACGGACTTTAGAAAGACAGCTTTACTGGGTCCATAGATGTAAGTTAAAGCATTAATGCAAAGCAGACAGAACTTCCATCACATCAGCATATTTTGAACTGGTGCCATCAGTCATATGATGGGCTTGGGAAAGCACAGGCCCTTGGGGAAAGCGCAGGTATCCTACTTCCCTGGAACACACTGACCCTATCTATGTGTGGCCTCTTCCATACCCCATCAAGGCATGACCTATGAAAGCCACCACAGCCATCACATTTTTTGAGCCATTTACATTTTTGTACAAGTTTAGTTTCATGCAGCATATCCTAGAAGGTAAAATCACACAAATATAATGCAAAGAGACAAGTGTCTATTGGAGCAGTGCAGCTGTTTCATGACAATGATCACTGATAATTCAGGTTATCTACAAAAGTGGTTCCACAGATCTCAAGAGAATATGTATAAAATGATGAAGAGGAAGCACTTTATCTACATTTCCATGAGTCTCAGTCCCTGCTTGACTTTATAAAATGCACGATCTGCCTCAGTTAATTAACTTTCTCCATTCCCTGAGGAATGACTGCTCTCAGGTCTAAGCAGCACAGGTATCTGCCTGGATTGTAAACACTCTTCCCTTCCTGGGTACTATGCTTCTCCTCTTTTTGTCTCATATTTCCTTCTCCCCACAATGGTTCCTTCTCTTTCTTCTCTTTGTCCCTTTTCTTCCACCTTCTGAGATCCCGCAGGGAGAAGAGAAACTGTGCTTAAGATCTCTGTGCTAACTCCAGCGGGAAACTAGGCAGAGAGAGAACAAGGTCTTAACAGGTCAGATGAGAGAGCTCGTAATGGTGTAGCACAGCGAGGGCAACAAGGAAAAGGCACTGGAAGGAAAAGAATAGAGACAAAAGGAAAGCGAACCAGAGAGAGATTCAGGAAAGAGACAAAGTGAGGGGAATATTAACTGGAAATGGATCCGAAAGTACTGTGAAGGAAAGGCAGAAAGGAAGATAAGTGTTAAATAAGGAACAAAAGTGATAGAACCTGAGAAAAATATACTAAGGATGTTTCTGTGAGTGCTGCATTTTGCCTGAGAGGAAACACGGGCTCCCAAAAAATGAGCAAAAGATGAGGAAAGGCTTGCTGGTTATTAAGTATACCTTTTCAGGGTGAGAGAATAAGCAAGGCATAGTTTTGAGGGGAGGAGTTTGGTGACTGGATGCTTAATGTGGAACAGGCAAATACACTGCATTTCATATATATTTACAATCTTGCTGCTAGATTTCCAAGTATTTTTACATACATTAATGTGTGTGATGTGGCTGTGGAGTTCATGGTTTTATACTAAATATATATTGACTAAAGCATGTCAAAATATCATTCCTGGTACAAAAGAAGGGCAGAGAAAGCAGCCTTGTCATGTCTGTTGAGCCCTGTGCAGAGGTAAAAGCAGAAGATGGCATAGAACTGCCAGCTTAACTATAATTTGGCTTGTCTATGTGTGGAAATTTTCAGTGCTAGCTTTCCAGATGAAAAGTTTGGCCTTAATGTTTTGCACCATGAGTAATTCAGTTTAGTCTGTTTTGGAGGTGGATTAAAATAAATCACACAAAGGCAGCAGTAACAGAATAATTCACTTAGAAAGTGAGGTGAGGGAAGTGTGTGAGTGAAAAACAACAGTTTTGCTTTAAAAATCCACCCTCAAACTGATTTTATAATAGCTTTCCTGCGCAGAGGAACCTTTAGTTCCCTTGCAGTGTTGGGAGCCCACATCAGGACTTCCACACTAAGCAAGCCATTGCTATTGAGACAGAGTTGCATAAAACTCAAGCAAGCTGTGAGCCTTGCAAGGCTCTCCACTCATCTCTAATTTGAAGAAAATATCACAGGGTTATTTCTTGCTTCATCTTTGTTTCAAACGCTTTAATCTGCCCTAGGATTCCCTGCCACTTGCATTTCACAGCATGTTAGGAGGAGGATTCCTGGGTTTTTCTCTTCCATTTTTTTTTTTTTTGTGCAACTCCCCACAGCCTCCTTGTGTTGGCTTGGCTGGAAAAAGGTCTGAGTGGGTGTAATAATGGGTTGTTGCCCTAAATGATGCAGAGCAGAAGCCCTTACCTCTGGACTGGAGTAATGGGAGGGCTTGCTGCCGTCACTCTCGCTGGAGCTGCTTTCACTCTCTGAGTCAGACTCTGAGCTGGTCTCGGATTCACTGGAGCTGCTGCTGCTTGACCCCTTGCTGGAGAGTCCTGAGGCTCGGGTGTTGGACTGTGGCACCACCAGGCTGCCAGCCCCCCACACAGCCCATTGTGGAGGCGGGAGGGAAGAGAAGAAAACAAGAACATAAAAACCCCACATGTAAAACCATGGTGTTTTAGGGAGTAAACTTATCTGAATGCTTGTGCGTTTGATGCTAATGAAGGGTGAAATGAGTTCAACATTGCATTATTAGAACTGGGGGGAAAATATGGGGGCACCCTCCTATCCATTTAAATCCATAACCTTTGCCATTTCTTCTTCATTTGAGGGAGGGTCAAGTTTTCACTTCAGCTTGTCTCTTTTCTCATTCAGCAGACATTTCAGGATATATTAAAAATACCAAAAGTTAAAATCCAGTACAGAGAGCAGTCTTACACTGCCTAATGAACACTCTGCAAAGAGGTAAAAGCAGGAGATGGAAAAAAGTGAACAGTTAAGAAATGGAGTTGAATTCCACAATACCAGTCATTTAAAAGTAATAATAGCAATAATGATAATAGCAGTAGTAATACATCCTCACTGGAGTTTCCGACCCTTGTTTTTTTTTCTGCGCACTTCTTCACCTACCCATAAATGACACGGTTACCTGTATATACCATCTTGATATTGACAACTTCAAGATCTAAGGCTCTGATCCTGAGAAAACCTGAAAAGCTGTCTTGTGCTTCTGTGTGTCAGTAGCGCAGTGCTGTCAGCACAGCTGCTTGCCTTCTTAAAAGTTATGTTTGCATGCAAGTGTTTGCATTATCAGGCCTGACAGCAGAAGAAATGTATACTTTCCTGAAATAGTTGACCATGCATATTGAAAATATAACAGTCATAAAGACCTGAGTGTGAAATGTCCTATTAAGTCATGTGGCTTATTCCCCAGGCAATGGAAGATTGTTCCCTACAGCAGGGTGCATTTTCTAGCGAGTTGTCCAATTTGATTTCAAGTAACTTGAATGCAGCTTTTACTTTTACCCCTGGGAAACCTTTCTGCAAACTAACCCAAATTCCACTGTCAGAAATTTCTTCCTACATTCAACCTGAAGTTGCCCTTTTAAAATTTATTGTTGTTACTTATTGTTTCATTCTATTACTAATAGTTACCATGATAAATTGTCCTCCTCCCTTTTTGCTTTCACATATTTGCAGACTGTTTTCCTGCCCTCCTTCAGTCATCTTTCTGACAAGGCCTTACACATTTACTTCTTCTGATCTTTCTTCATAAGTCATTATCTCTAGGGATATGGGATCATTTTTATGGTTCTTTTCTGAACTCATTCCAATTTGTCTATATCTCTGTGATAACAGGATGCCCAAAACAGAGTGCAGCATTATAGATGGGCTCTCACTAGAGCTCTACAATGAAGGGCTATTACCTTCCTGCTTCCTGATGCGTTGCTTCTGTAAACATATACTCAGGCTGTGATGGAATATATAGTCCATTAACACTCCTACATCTCTTTCAACACACTTTTCTCCAGAATTCTTCCACCGATAGCTACTTTTTAGGCTAATTACTTCCACAGAGATTTAGCTTGCTTTTTTTCTTCATAACAGATCTCATTTTCTTCTTTATTGCACATGCTTCCCGCTCTTTTGATTTATTTCTTTGCCCTCGGAGGTGTCTGCAGCAACTTCTAATTTAGTATCAAATGCAAACTTAATTAAATGGTTATTCACTTCCTTTTCCAGATCATTAATGAGGCTGTTAAATAAACCCCACATGAAACACACCAGTACCCTAATAACCATCTCTTCCCGACTCCATTCATTGGTGTTTATCATTACCCTTGTATATGCTCCATCAGACCAATATTGTGGCTAATGCAATGTGATCTTGGAGATGCATTTTGTGAGAAATAATAACTAATAATTAATTACAGTTCTACTATGTTGCACCTAATGAATTGTCTTTACCTGCTAATGGTGCTTTTCATTCTGGAAAACTGGTACCTGACACTTGACACAAGTCACACATAACAGGCAATTTCTGGGGCTTTGAAAAGAGGCCAGTCCATCAGAGATGCAGTTTCAACTCCATGATTCCCCATGGCCACACACTTCCTGGCCCTATCCCCACCTCCCCTAACATATGCCAACCTTTCCCACTGGACCACCTGTCTTGCAGAAGCCAGTACTCCTACCACATCACCTTAGAGCATCCCCTTTGCTTTTTGCTACGAAGCGGCACAGCTGTCTATGGCTTTCTTGCTCCAGAAAGTTTCTGGTTGCTTGGAGAATCGTGCTGCTGTTGGAGAGCTTTCTGTATCCTTTGAGGCACAGTGAAGCCAATCAGTGCAGAAAACCTCACCTGTGATCTCACCTTACTAATTAAAGCAGGTAAAATAAAGAGGAGAGGAGGAACTGACATCAATTTATACTTTTTGACCTTTGTTTCCATCCTTGTTGCCATCAGGCAGTAGAAAGAGAGGCAATAGTAAAAGCTCATGCTCTGGCAAGATGGCTTGGTGCTACATGAATGTTAGCAGAAGTGCCCGCCAGCTCTTGGGAGGCAGGAGGTCTGTCATCACGCACAAGCATTAAATTTGCTGGTTACAATGAGTGCCTTTAAAAACTTGCCCTCTGCTATTTTTGTTGTTATTCATGATGTCTCTTTGTCTAGCCAGGTAAGTATGGCAAATACAAGATTTTCAGGCAGCTATTTGTATAACAACATGAAGGCACAGAGATGCCTGAAACAGAAACAGCTTATAAGCTTGTAAAATTTTTCCTTCACAGAAAAGGAAAATTGATATTTTGTGCACTGCTTTGTGACAATAATGTTTTCCTCTTGTACAGGTTGCCCAGTAAAATCTAGATATAAGTTGCTCGCTTATATTAGCAGATTACAGTCAATCCCTTGCTAATAAAATGGCGAGAGCTACACAGAGACCATTGTGAGTAGGTTCTTATTTTATATTATTTTTTTCTTATGGGAGTATGAAAAAGTAACTGTCTTTTCTGACAGTGGAGCTTAGGGAATGCTTTTGACAGTGTCTGACTCTGATGGATTTCCAGTGCTTTCCACAACAGCATTGCCACTGTTGCCTGAAAAGTTCTTCAACATCACAAAATATCTGCACATTTATGTCCTGCCCTTAGTGGCTGTGGTTTTAATTTTTAAACCATTATTTTTGTTTGGCATTGAGTGAAGTATTCAGAACTGCTATATACGGGATGAGGAAATAAAACAAATCCCAATGTAATATTTCTTTCCTGTTGTGACATGAAATGTTTTTCTAGGCTGCTGAATAGAAATTGTTACTACAGCCATAGATATAAAATACAACTGTTGGACTCTTCACAAACATCTGGAAATCTATGTCTGCTGCTGTAATGGTAGCCAATATACTACAAAAATTTAACGTTACAATATTTTCTCATTTATGCTGATACTGTTGAAATCTCCTGACACCCTTTTACCTTTTCCATTTTTAAATATAGTGCATTCTGATAAAGATACTCACTATATTATAATGACCAGAGCAAAAACAGTTATATATTTTTTCATGCATTCTTATAAGAAAACAACCATTATTTTAAATTGGTGACTTCCATTTTGGACTGTTTTTTTTTTCTAAAGTATGTAAGCAAGATCATGAAGTCAAAATAAAAGACCGATTTACATTTTAATGACTGTGGCACAAACATTCTTGCATATTTTGCTACTGGCTTATGCCCCAGGATTAATTACTACATCATAGAAATGTTTTATTTTAAGCAATTAAACTGCAACTTGGGTAAGAACCACTTTTCATTAAAGCCCTTCGTCAGAACTTTCACTGTCTGACTTGAGAGAGTAAATACTGTGTTAAGTTGCCAGAAGTTCATTAGCATGATCAACTAACAACCAACACACCATCTGAAGTTTCTGATCCGATATCTCCCATCATCCTGCCTACATGGAACTTGGGCACCTAAACACCGTGCAAGTCTCCAACAACATATATTCCTGCATTGTCTAGGGGACAAGTCACCCTTCTCTGAAAAACTGCTAGATGCCTTGTAACCTCATTTTTTTTCTGAGATATGCAGATTCAGAAACACAGTTATTTGAGGAAATTTATACTTCTCCCCCAGTCAGACTAATTTGTGATCCATGTTGAGAGGCGGAGCCATCTCAACCCCTGGAGAAGCCTGAAAGGTTAGTCATGGTGGGACCAGTTATAAGCACCATCAGACTGCATGGCCACAGCAGCTCTGAACAGCACCAAGGTGGTTTGAACACTTGCGCAGGAAAGTGCAGGTGTTTGCTGTTCAGTTCATGGAGATGGATTCCCAAATCAGGCTGCTTCAATAGCCCTCAGGAGACCTCCTGAAGTTAATCACGCTGGACCTGGGTCCTACTCTATACTTCATATTAAGCTGTTGCTTACAGCTGCACTACTTTCTATGCTAATAAATCATGGCATTCATGGCCACAGGAAGTTCCCAGGCAGCTAAGCATATGCTGAATTGCAGAAATTCAGTCTCAGAATTTCAAAGACGGTCAGCATGGATGCCTGATTAAGGTAAACCAGATGCAGCTCTTTATCAATCTGCTAGTATTTGGTAACAATGTTAAATGGATTCAAAGGAGAAAAATCCCTCTTACGCTGAAAAATTTGGCCAGTATCATTTACATGGTTGTGTCATCTATACTATTTTTCTTCTAAATCTTACCCTATGGCACCATACACCAAGCAATGCTCAATTGTTGAGTGGCCCTGACTCCCCAAGGGCTCCCTTTCCCCACAGGAAAGAGGAATGCAACAATTAGTGTGAAGAGTTGACTTGAATAAACAAATCACATTGTCAACATTGAGAGGTAAGCATGGAGAAGGTGATCTGGATTAATATAAAATGTCACAAACTTTTGAGACAAACCTAAGAAAGGCCGTATGAATGCTCACAGTATTTGAAATATCTGAAAAATCTATCACTGACTGGAAGATCAAGGCCAATTGTAGGAAAACAATACTCTGAAACAGACACCAGTCCCTTGGCTGGTATAAACTGTCATAGCTCCATTGACTTCAATTAGGCTACAGTGATTTAAATCAAACAGTAAATCCGACCAAGACTCTGAAATGATATTTCATGCTCAGTGATGAAAACATATTCCACGGTTTAAAGGAGTTCTGTTGGCAGAGCTCTACTTTTATTCCAGATTAAAGTACCTGAAACATGACTTCCTTCTTCCCTTGAAGCCAATCTAAAACCAAATGAAGGTCTTTCACAGAAAAGATTTTATGCCTTTGTTGTGAGAAGCAAATTCCACATGGTGCTTCCTCAAAGCACAAACTGAGAGCATCGTGCCAAGATCTGTATAATTATCTCTGTTGCCTGGCACTGAAGATATTGTATGTCTCCCATGCACCCAGTAGGGAATTCCTGTGTTGATAATTGTGAATGAATCACAGAGGTAACGGAAATGCCCACTTCCTGATGCTGCCCCTGTGTATTTTTCAAGTTCTGTTTCAGTGAAGACATCTGAAGCATGCTTACCATGGGGATCTATCTGGACTTGCAGATCAGGCCATCCCAATGTTGTAACAGAACATATGGAGATATTTTCTGAGGCAACTGTAGAATGAATGCCAAGTAATAGCACCATAAGGATAGCCTACAGAATGAATGTGGACGTCATCCACTAGTTTCAGGCCAAAATCATGATAAGGAAAGGGAGATGATACCCGAAACTCTGGAACACGCACCCACTTGAGGACAGACATATACCTCCATAATTTAAAATATGAAGGTTGGTTTTGTACTTTATGTACACATGGGAATATAAGGAGCCTCTGCTGTATTTTCAGGTCAGCCATGTTGACACTGAATTGCCATTTGACCCTTTCATGGCTCTGGTCACCCTCCTAGTCATACATGGGGATAACTGAACTCGTCTACCTTCAGTGTGCTAGGAGGCATCCTTTGTTCTTCAAAAAGCACTTGGATATCCTTGTTCTGAACACAGTACAGAAGTAACTCAAATTTATGGTTTTGTACCTTTGCTAACCAAGAGAGTGAAACCAATTAACTGTCTCAGTCCTTTACAGTTACTGATTGCCAAAACCTATCACTCACTAACAAAAAAGGCTGCTAGCCCTGCCATGGCTTTCTGTTTGGGCCTGAATGCAAAAAAATGAGGCTGGGCACTTGCCTTTCTCCAGGTAAAGGATTTCCCAGGAGTCTGTTAATGTCTTTAGGAAACAGAGAAATGTTTTCTTACCTCATTCCTATAATGGATGAGGTATGAAATAGGAGTCATGATGAGTGAGAGTCCTGGAGGTTGTTCAGCTTGTCACAATATATAATGCTTCTGTGAAAGCACTGCATTACCTTAGCCGCACCACCTTTCCGCAGCACAACTAATAAAGCACAGCTGCCAAGAGCAGAGTTCACAGACTCCACCTATATTTTAACACTGACCTTGGGAGTTGCTTAAATAGTTTGTGCTGACAAGACTACAAGTATCATCTGATAATGCAAACCTAAGTTAAATCAGGTCTCTTCAGAGTCAGGCGTGCCCTGTGTAATTGCAGCTTAATTGCCAGAATAGTCAACAAAGAAAAACAAATTGTTAGGAAAAGCTTTTAAGAAAAACAAGCTATGAAGCTCATACACACACACACGCAAAACCCTCAAGAAAATTCACTCTGGCAGAAGGCCCTAAGGCCTGGTTAGTACTGGAAGCAGCAGAATCACAGCTCTCACCTTGAAGAAATATGGTATGAAAGAAGAAAGCACTGAAAAATACCTTGGCTAAAAAAAAAAACACCTCCAAAAATAAAATGCTACATAACAATAAATAGTGACATCTCTGTATAAATAGCTCTATCAGGTGGAGTGTGTGCTGGTATCTGAGATGAAAGTGTCCAATAGACCTGGAGCAGCATTAGTGTGGGGATGAAGTGATTAGTCAGCAGGCTGACAGTTGTGCTAGGAGCCTGGTGCCTGATTCCAGTGTACGCTTTCCACTGCTGCCAAGTGTTTACTTGTCAGTGCAGATAAATGGAGCATCAGCAGTGTTTTATTTGACCTGCTCACAAGAAAAATACAACAACTCTGACTTCCTCAGTGTGTTTGTCGTTGACCTTGTATCAGCTGAATATGAGCAGAGAGATTCTTTGGTCCAGGAAAGTTAACTCTTTAGTAGAAGAGGAGTTATAGAGTCTTCTTACCTTGATAGTATAATTGTTTTCTTAATGGCTTGAAGTACAGTGACTTAAAAGGAAAAAATAACAGGCACAGCCTATGTGTCTTATACTGTCCTTGGAACATGCCCTTGCAGCAACAGCCTGGAGAATGATTAACAGCTTTAAGAACGGTCTGTGAACAGCCACCCTCCTGATTCTAGTGTGAAATCAGTAAACCATTTCTACAGAGACCTTTTTTGGGGAGGAGTTGGGGGGCAGAAATAAATTGTAAGTAGGTGAAGTTGTTGAGAAGATTCAATCAAACAACACTGCGTTTGATGTCTTCCTGATACCAGGGGAAATGGCTTTTGTATGTTTTCCTTCTTATGCACCCCACATATGCATTGTGAGCTGTATGGGAAGCAAGGTTGGTTTAATGCAGATTCCTTTTCATAATTTACCTTTTGGGTTCAGTGAACTCTCTACCTGGCAGTGGTATGCAACATGAAGACCTATATTCATTCCCAACTCAGTATTTCACTTTCTCATTAGAGGACTATTAAAAGCTAATTCCCAGTCAGATTCAACAGATATTAGTACCACCTGTCTCGGGAATAGAACCTTCACTGATCAATTTGAAGGTGCTTCCAGTGGCTTAGTCTTTGGTGGGATAGGCTTCAACTCACTGGAAGAGATGCTGCAAAGATAAAGGTAATTAAGCACTGTAACAGGTCATCACTGAAGATGCAGAACATTATTCATGGTAGTTTCAGAAACTAGGTTAGGCAAAGGAGCAATGCAAAATGTAGAGTAGCATTAATCCACTATCTATGAAAGGTCTCATCAGGAGAATTTGGTATCACTTCTCTGGAAATTAGCCTGGGTATTGCTTTTCTTGCCCCATTTATTTCCTAGAACATGAAGTATAGTTGTACCTCTATCCAAGAAAACAGCAATTCTTGCTTGTGAGTGACAGCTTCATCAAGCCACAGAAGACAACCACTGCAGTGCAGACTAGGAAAATCCCTGTCTGCACTGGCATACCATCATCTTATTTCAGAGTTACAGTTAATATAACTCATGTTGTGGCTGGCAATCTGAACGAACTGGCTTTTGTAATTTTCAGACACATCTGTGGCTCACTTCAGCATGGCAGTCTTTTGCCTCAGTCAGCAGGGCCTTGAGTACGGTTCTGCCTTGCAAGACCTTTCGCTGAGCTCTGAGAGTCCAAATACAGATGAACTTGTGCAGATAAAATTACTAACTACCATAATGGCTGTCCAAATGGGTGCAATAAATTTCAGCGTGAGACAAACTCTCTCAGGTTTTACTGACTCTTAATGTTGCTGCTGCCAGCTTTAGTGTTACTCTTTGACTCAAGCCATATTCTGTTGTCTCCCACAGGTCTTTTCGGCCTGTCAGCTCTAATCAATATGCTGCCTTTAGAAGGAGCTTGTTTTAAGTAGGTTGGCTTGCCATAAAGTACGATAGAAAGAAAATTTGACTTCTACTCCTTGTCAGCATATATCATTTGCTATGCAGAGTAGCATTTAGATGGCCTGTTAGTTGAATCCAAGCGCTCTCTTTTATATGTTTCAAGAAATGACAAATGCCTGGAAAAAATGCATAGTTATTCTACAGAAGACATTAGACAGTCTCAGGAATGGCAAGCAGAACAGCTAAGAAAGCCTGGAATCCTAGCAGAGAGGATGTTAAAAGCTAATTAGTTTGAGATTACTTGAAGACTTGTAAAAGGTTCTTATGTTCTCCATTCTGATGTAAGTACAGCCTGGTTTCCAGGAACATCCCAAACTAATACGTCTTTAGAAAATGTTGCCCAAGATACACTGTTTACCTATTATTGACATTCTAGTTCAGAATAAAGGATGTTTAAACCCAGTTTTTAGCTGTTAAATATTTGCCTGTGGTGCAGCCTTATCTTCTCAGGTGTCTGAGCTGCTGGGAAAAAAACTACTCCCATTCTGACTAGGCTCAGATTCTTGACCCCTTATTCTGGCTTCACAGCTTGGATTGGAGTACCCGGAAGTGCTCTTGGAGAGCAGGTATGGTCTGTCTAGTAAGGGTATCAGGATTTGATCAGCTGTAATCCAGCAACACAGTGTGCAGATACTTGATGAAAGATTTTAAGATAGAGGGCAGCCTGTACTAGTAACCTACTGTGCCTTCCTCAGGCATAATCTGGCCTGTGAAAAACAATGAATATGATCATCTCAAATATATAAATATATGGTAAGAAAGAGTTATATAAATTGCGCTTTACAATTCAAAAGAAAAATCAAACGTGAATTGCATCCGTTTGTTAGATGTTATCCGTGGAAAGCAAACTTGAGGTTTGCTCATGCACACACAGTTGATGAGGGCAGGCAGAAATAAATTATGTAGTAAATATAGTTTTATTTGCTTTATTAATCTAGAACGTGGTACCAATATGTCTGGACTCAGTGGCTCCCCAGCTGCACCCTCCTGCAGGATGTCATCAATCCTTTATTTCCGTGAAATCTGCTACCAGCTAGTAGGAAAAGCACTAGAACTGTATAATTTATTAAACAAGTTTAATAAAAAAAAAATTGTCTTACACCATGCTGTGTCCTGATGTAGTTAAACTTATATCTTCCAATGTACCTTTCAATCCATATCTCATGTTTTGCTGTTCATTAACTGCCGTGCATCTTTTTAGGTTTCTTACGAATTTACAGTATCAATAAAGCATGCCTAGATACCTTTGTCTATTCTACAATGTATCTTCTGTTCTCCCTGCCTCTCCCAGGGAGGCAGGAAGGAAATGCACACATGATAGTAGGGAGACGGCATGGGAGCAGGGAGAAATATTGCTCATTGGTGTTGCTTCTCCCTCCCATTGCCACAAGCTGTGCTGCCTTCTTCCCTTTGCCCCCAGGCTAATAGTTCCTTTCTGACACTCTGGTTGTACAGCAGAATCTCAAAAAACCCTCCCAAAAGGTCCTGCATGGTCCAGGATGATGTGCTGCATGAAGTGGTGGACCTCTTCAGACCATCAATGTATGTTTAGCAGTGTGATCCAATAGAGAGGCTGTTAAAGGTGTAGGAGTCAACATGAGTTGCTGCTAGGAGTTCAGTGCCCAGCTGCGAGGGTGCATGTTCAGTATTTCTTTAGAAGTGTTATCAGGTCACCTGCCTGCAGCTGGAGAAAAGCAGAAGATTCTGCACAAGAGCTTTGCAGAGAAGACGAGACAGATTTCTAGTAGAATATGATTTTCCATAGTCACTGTAGCAGGGAAGTAACTCTTTGGGATTTTCTTTACCATCCTGACATGACCCTAAAACACTGTTAGAAAAGCCTCAGCTTGGGGAGAAAAATGAACTGTTTGGATTTTGCCATTAGCTTAGACATTAGAGGAAAGAGCTAGATGACTTTGCTGATAACTAGCTTGAAGACCCCAGCAGGCCTTCAGACAGTTTTATTATTCATAAAAGTCATTAAAAATAGCCATTTCCTCAGGGGCAATGTAAAAACAAAACCACAGAAGAATGAATCAGGGCACACATCTCCCATTCCTAGGAGCACTCTGTTCACATTCTGTGTAGGGAACTGAAAGAGAATACTTAGGAGTGAAACTCCCAAGCAATATAACCAAATACTTTCTCAGGGGAGGGCCAAGCACTTTCTTATGGATGTACATTCCACCAAGGAAAGATATTTATGGGCTTTGTATGGACCTCAGAGGCACTGAATTTTCAGACAGTCGGCTCCAAGGCTTGCACATAATATGCAGAATCAAGCAAGATAATTTTCCCCTTTGCCTTTGCACTTGGTGTTTCGTCTTTCACGTTTTGGCTTTCCCTTTGTGTCTCCCTTTTCCCCTTAACCTTCTCTTTTCCCCTTGCATTGCCTTGCCTTTTTTTTTTAGTGGATAGAAATAACATTTATTTACCTCTATGCCACCACACATTGCCTGTGCTCCATCTCAGCAGTACTTGGCTGCCTTTGCCATACAAACCTCTCAGGCCCTTAAAGTTGTCTTGTGAATCTTAGGGCACCTCAAGTGACTTTAGATACCTGCGTTAAGGTACTTGAATCCTATCTTAACTTTGTCATCTCAAAGATGTGACAAAATACTTCAAAACCGGCCCAAATGTGGAACAAAGCACTGCTATCCTCCTGGGTTTGCAGACAACCAAAATTGATTCTGGCTTTATTTGTTGATAAAAGATATATTTTTTTTTTGACAAAATAAGCTTTATAAGGATGCTGACCACAAAATGCAATAGTAGTTTAAATGGAAGCATTCATTTCTCTTAGTTTAACTGGAAAGATTTCAGTGGTTTTAAAAACTGAATGAAGAATTAGGACATAAGGTAGGCAAAAAAAGAGGGTGGAGGAGAATCGTAGGAAGTGGGAAGGAGAGGAAGCTTGCAGAGCCAGGTTTTCTGTGATCTGTAGGGCTGGTGGAACATGTAAAGTAGGTGAATGATGCAGATTTGCCCAGCAATGTGCCTCAGTGCACCACTAGACAGAATTTTTGGACTTCTGTGGCCTGGGCTTCTAACACTTCGGTAAAACACCATGCACCAGCAAAGGGATGGACTGTCTGGAAAGCAGCTTGGCAGCCAAAGCCCTGAGAGTCCTGATGAACATCAAGTTCAGCATGAGTTAGCAATGCTTTGTCACAGCAAAGGCAGTCAACAGCGCCCTAGGCTGCAATAAGAGGAGTGCTGCCACCAGGTAGAGGGAGGTAATCCTTCTTCTCTGCTCTATTCTGGTGAGACACATCTGCAAGTACTGGATTGCACTGCAGCGAACCCAAGAATAACTGTGTGGGCACTGAACTGCTCCTGAACTCTCTTTGGCCATGAGTGTCCCCAAGCTGTGTGTTTAAAACTCACTCCAATGCTACACACGTCATTGCCCCAACTTGACTGAAGTATAGACTTGGCCTTGGACACCATCTCTACAGCTCAAACCACATGCCAACTGCATAACGCACGTTGGCAGCTTTACCCAATGCTCCATCCCTTTATAGGCTGCTCCAGTCTCAGCGTAAAATGGACCCTGGGGGTGTTATGAGGTTCACTTGCTGCATTTGGTGTATTTCACAGCAGGTGGAAGGTGCAGCAGCAGGCTGGAAAACTTCTTTCTCCTTCAAACATTTCCGGATCTGTTTCCAGATGTGGTCAACAGTGTCTGAGGCAGCTCCCCAGGTCATGCTTTATTTATTTAAGTGTACCTCACAGTACCTCCCTCATTCTATAATACCTTGCTATTATGGTGGACAAAATGCTTTACATTTTTTGGGGAGTATCTTTGAAGTGCAGTTGTATAGCATCACTGCCCAGAGGAACTGCTAACAATGCCAATGCATCGAAAGCTGCAAAATCCTTCCTTTCTGAAATCAAGAATAGAAAAGGTTATCATGAAATAATGGACTAATGTGGCCATTCTATCTATGCTGCTCATAAATTACATTTTGAACCTGGCAATTGCAGGGTAATTAGGAGGAGAGTAGCTTTCCTGCAGGATCATATATTTTCTATTCTGCCTGCCTGACACACTCCAGTTTAATTTTTCCTTTGTTCACTCAGCTCAGAGAATGGCAATTACCAAAGGTGATAGTCTAGTGGCAATTTTTGAATCACGAAGAGACTTAGAACAGAAATGAGAAAAAAAAAAAAAACAAAAAAACCCACACAGGTATCACTAGTAATTAAAATAATTTTGAATTAAAGGGACTATTTCAGTAATTGCTTTTGTACTATAATTGCCACCATATAACCTATCCTTATGAATTCCTAATATAGTGAAATAACATTAATGTGGAGAGTGAGCTTAAGAAGACAGCTTTCCTAAGCATGTAGCCTTATCAGTGAGAGATAAGTAATGTTTGGGCAGGCATTTTGGAATGGTAGGTGATGCCATGGCACTGATCACTAACAGCCATGTTATTTTTCAGCCTACCTTCCCGCTTTGGCCCTTTCAGAGAGGCACAGGAAACTGAGCAGGAATTCCCATCTCTGGTGGCCAGAAGAAGGTTTCACATTATTAAAATAGATGATTTCCTTCATCTATGAGCCTCTGAGGAGCATAAATTACAAACAACATCAAAGCGAGTGAAAAGGCTTAGTGCAGACTGTCAAAGAGACTGCTGGGGTTTCCTTGGTAGATTTCCATTTTTTAGGAGTCTCAGCAATTTACTTTCTTTCCCAAAACACTTCCATATGTCTGTGGATTATTTACGGTTGTTTTGATTTTTGTTGTCAAGGGTTTTAAAGAAACAATATCGAAATTATTTATCATGGGGAAATAAATTTAGACAGACAGTGCCTGCAGTAACAAATTACTGGGATGATCTCATGGACTAAAACTTCGCAGATTTGCTCTGTGCACTCCAGGGTTAGACAGCATGAGTTTAGATACAAAGAAAGGCAGTATAGCCAACTGGAAATAAGTATAAGTCAAATGCTGTATCAACACAGTAACTATTCAAATTGCCATCACTAATTTTATAGGATGAAACAGCATGG
This sequence comes from Forpus xanthops, assembly GCA_032466535.1. Lineage (NCBI taxonomy): Eukaryota > Metazoa > Chordata > Aves > Psittaciformes > Psittacidae > Forpus > Forpus xanthops. The sequence goes on along the minus strand of JASSUY010000183.1, from coordinate 514 downwards.
CTAGAGTGGCATAAGAATAAGAGCTGTGACATACACTGGCCCAGATCTGAAGGAGACCTGAAAAAACTGTTTAACAATTATTGGAATTTATCTAATAAAAAGCACAAATGTCAGCTGTGGTCTTAGATTAAAGTCATCAGGGCAAGATGTGAACAGATTCATATTAGCTTCCTAACTTAGGGTAAAGAAGTGACCATTATTAGAAAAGGCATGGAGAGACTATGTGCTGCCAAGGTTATTAGCTAGTCCCAAGGAGATGGCTCCTGCTAAGTGTGGGTTTTAAGTGCTTTCGCTACCAAGAAAGGTTGTCATTAGTTGCTGGGACATGGACTGTGCAAGACACTCATGTGTCACACCTCAGGTTGTAATTTCTGCCTGCAAGGCCATGGGTATATTCAGCAGTGACCTACAGTTTATATACCAGGATGTATTGAATACATAGAATCACAGAATCATAGAATAGTTAGGGTTGGAAAGGACCTTAAGATCATCTAGTTCCAACCCCCCTGCCATG
>JASSUY010000179.1:0-13932 GCA_032466535.1 Forpus xanthops | reverse complement strand
CTGCCCACCCCGGGCCCCCCCCCCCCCCTGTCTGGGTTTTTTATCCTGGGCATGACGTGCTGTGATATGGAATACTTTGGTCAGTTTGGGTCAGGTGCCCTGTCTCTGCTTCCTTCCGGTCTCCTCCTGGCTTCCCCTCCTCCCTGGCAGAGCATGAAATTCAGAAAGTACTCTGCCAGTCTAAACATTCTAAGCTATAACTGTAAACACTGGTGTTATCAGAGATGTTCCCAAGCCGAAAATCAAAAACACAGTGCTGCACCAACTACTATGAAATAGAAAAAATGATTCCTGCTGCTGAACCCGTGACACCAGACAACATCCCTGTATTCTTCCTAGGCTGCCTGTCCTTGCTTCCACCTTTTAGAATCATCTTTTTTCCCTCAAAGGTTCCTCAGCAGCTCCTTATCCATCCAAGGAGGTGTCCTGCAGTATTTACTTCTAGCTGGGATGCAACACTCCTGAGCTTGTAGCAGGTGATCCTTGAATATCAGGCAACAGTCTCAGGCCTCCCTGCTCTCTAGGGCTATTTTCCATGGAACCTTATTAAGCACATTCCTGAAGAGGCCAAAGTTTCTTCTCTTGAAATCCAGGGCAGTGAGCTTGCTGCACGCTCTTCTCACTGTCCTGAGGATCTCAAACTCAACCATCTCATGATCACTACAGCCAAGACTTCCCTGGAGCATCACATACCCAACCAGCCCCTCTCTAGTTGTGAGTACAAGGTCAAGCATGGCACCTCTCCTTGTCTGCTCTGTTACTTGCAGAAGGAAGCTGTCTTCCACACAATCAAGGAACATCCTGGATTGTTTGTGCTTGGTGTTACTATCCCTCCAACAGATATCAAGGTGGTTGAAGTCCCCCATGAGCACAAGGGCCTGCAAGCGTGAGGCTGTTCCTGTCTATAGAGCACTTCATTTGCAGAGTCCTCTTGATCCGGCGGTCTGTAACAGATCCCCACAGTAATGTCCCCCATAACTGTTCTCCCTTTAACCTTGACCCAGAAACTGTTGACTGCTCACCTGTCCCCAGACAGAGTTCCATACTCTCCGGCCTATCCCTAGCATAAATAGCAACTCCCCTGCCCCAGGCCTGTCTTTTCTAAAGAGCCTGTAACTTTCCAATGTAAAAGTCCAGTCATAGGAGCCATTCCACCATGTTTCTGTGATACCTATTATATCATATCCCTGTAGATGTGCACACTTCTCTAAATCCTCTAGGAGTTAGAAGTAGGTATTTACTTATGGCAAACTTCAACTTAAAATATTTTTTAATTACTTGAATGCCAATAAAATGTGTTTAAATTCTCTCAAAAGTATATACTGAAAAAAATCTTGGATGTCAAGAAGCAGTAAAACAATAGAAAAGGAAAACAGTTACATAGTAATAAAGTTAAATATCTTAAGAAATTAAATCAAGCTTATGAATAAGGCTGGAAGAAATTGTATAACTGACAATGATATTTAAAAAAAAAAGCACAAAACAAACAAACAAAAAACAGTTAAAATGAATATAATGTCTAGAATTGTCTAAAAACCAAATTAATCTTCCAAGTTTCAATATGTACTCAGTGAGGCATTCACTGGTTGAACTTCACCTACTGTATTAAACCAACTATGAAGACCACAGCAATCTACGAAAATATACAAAATCCATATTCCTTTTAGCAAAAATGCTGCAAGTAACATTTCTTACTACTATACTGGTGCTTAGATTGCACACCTTTCATGTACTCACAGATTCACAACTACTTTCAAAATTTGAAACTTAACTATTTAAAAATATGTTTAGCAGTTAAGTGGTAAAACTCATTACTTAAAACTCATTCAGGTTGTTGGTGATCATTACTTCCTTTTTCAAGGAGACTAAGAAACAGACAATTTTTTATTCCATCAGAAATAGAAGTAAGGGAATAAAAAATGGTAGATATGTTCCTTCAGCCATGAATCTGGCCTGTGCATTGCATATATGCCAGGACTGTTTCTGTCTTGTGAAACGTGTGATATGCTTTATTGCATACAGAGTAAAGACCTACAAGTTAATCAATGTGAAAAATTTAGATTAATTTTTAATTTGTTGACTTAGTCCTGCAAATATCAACAATGGTAGCATGGTAAATTAAGGAAAATATTGTGGTTGATTCATCTTTTGTCTAAGTTGAGTTGCTCCTTTTGGTTATCACAATGAGAATAGCTTTGGTGCTACTGAAAACTAATTTATCAAACTGACAAGTATAATTGTATAATTTTCTACAGTCACTTCCTACTATATAGAAATCTAAACATATTAAAATTATTTCTACAAGTTATTTTAAAGCAAAAAATATATAAGAAGAAAGTTTGAGGGAACTGACTTCTATCTTGAGATAAGACTTAGGGAGATCTTATGGTTTCTTCAGCTACCAAATGGAAAGGTATAGAGAGGATGGAGCTAAATTCCTCTTTGAAGTGCAAAGTAGTGGGCCAAGAAGCAGTGATCTCAGGTTGAAGCACAGGAAATTCGTATTAGAGAGAGATATATGAAGCTCACAATAAGACTGATTAAATATTGGAACAGGTTGCTTCGAGAAGCTGCTTGGAAACTTTGTCCTTGGAGATACTTGAGACTTTATAGAAAAGGCCCTGAGCTACCTGACCTAAACTGCCTTTGCTTTCAGTGGCATTTTGGGTCAGACAACCACTAAAGGACCTTCCCACTTGACTTATCATAGACTGCATCTTGTCTATGACACAAACTGCCTTTAAGTTCTAATAATGCAACTAAATATCTGAAGAGCATTTCTGCATCACTTTAAAAAGGTTAAGTATATGCAAGGATACATTCAGTCACTCTTTTAAGAAGAATTGTTCTGCATAATTTTAGAAATTTGGTACATTTTCTCTGTATTTACTGACAACTAGCAGTGAAACAATTATGCTCAGCTGAAGTATGCTTAAGGTGTCCTCCCAGGTTAAATAACTATACGGTTGTCACAAAACATCCTTATTGAAGGACAAATTCTGTTAGTGGTGTTCTGTAATTTATTATTACATATAAAGCAGTCATTAGCCCTAGAGAATGATCCAAAATTCATGGAAACTCAGACACTTTCAGACTTCATTAAAGACAGTTAACCTGTTAGGTTTTAAAACTATAGTATGTTCAAATCTTGAGTACTTTGAGTTTGATGGTCTATGTGATTCAATGCAGAACTCAATCTACTCTTTTTCTGGAAATGCAGCTAATGAATGTCATAAAAAAGTCATTGCTAAATTGGCTATTGATATTTTTCCTAAAAAAAGCATAGTTAATTGTAATTGATTGATACGTTGTAAATCAATGCATAGGCAGATATTGCTAAATAAAAAAAAAAATATATTGATAATTTAAAGACTGTTAATTACTTGGAAAAAACAGTAATGGCCCTTGACACAAACTACGTTTTATTCATGTCTATTTTCTCTTCAGTGTGTTTCTTATTCAAGAAGATGAATTAGTTTACCAGTCTTTGAACTGATTTTGTACCCTGCACAATCCTGTATATTTGCAAGTGAACTGATTTAACTGACTGAGAATCTTGATCACTGCAAGGTTATGACCACAGACCAAGACTGGCTACGGACCTTTTATTTCTAAAACATGCTTGATCCAGAAATCAGGCATCAACCTTTATCTATAAAGTATTAAAAAAAAAAAAAAAAAAGTCAATATTCTCACATTCAGATGCAGGCTAGATATGCAAGCAATTAAAAATTCTGTTTTAACAGAGCTGATAACTAAAATTCTTTCCTCTGAATGTTTATCTTCAGTGGAATATACAGAAAATTATAAAGAAATGTACTATATAACAATGGTGACAACACATTTTGAGACAGTATTCTAAAGTATGCAGTCATTTTATCTAAAGCTTGTAAGTAAAGAAGATATTCAAGAAAGTTTTGAGATCATAAAGCAAGTCTTGATTTGCGTTTTTACTATTCTTTGCTCTTTTGTGATCCAAGCTTTTCCTTATGACATGGTCTTCTGTATATAACCCTTTAGTGTCTGCAGATGGTATGTTATCTGTAGTCCTTCCGTTCATTCCTCACGTTGTTTCCATAAATACCCCATTAGATTAAACCAATTATACAACGAATGATCAAATAACCTTTTCTATGCTATTCACAAGCTCTTGCAGAACATATCTGGTTTTGCCACATCCAGTACCTCTCTTAAAGCTACTGGGAGGGATCTAAGTTTATATTACTGCCATTAAAGAACAGTGGGAGGTTAAAAAAAGAGTATGAGGGGAATAAGGTAAAAGCAAGAGTAAAAGAAAATGCTTTATGGCAGACAGCACACAGTTTTGGTATTATATGGCTAGCCTGGAGTTCCTATCTCAATGAAGTGACTTTAGAATCATAGAATCATAGAACAGTTAGGGCTGGAAAGGACCTTAAGATCATCTAGTTCCAACCACTCTGCCATTGGCAGGAACACCTCCTGCTAAACCATGCCACCCTAGGCTCTGACCAACATGACCTTGAACACTGCCAGCAATGGAGCATTCACAACTTCCCTGGGCAACCCATTCCAGTGCCTCACCACCCTTACAGTAAAGAATTTCTTCCTTATATTCAATCTAATCTTCCCCTGTTTAAGTTTGAACCCGTTACCCCTTGTCCTAGTGCAATTACCTGCAATATCTTTTAGGTCAGATATTCCAGACTAAGAAAGTAGGACAGGTTTTGCAGATCTGAAATTGTCAGGTAGGACAGCTGATTCTCTGACTGACTTCTTCTGCAGGGGAGAAAACCTGAAGAAAATAAAATCCCATAACTTAGTACAACTTAGCATGAAGTGACTCTAGCAAAGACAGTTGAAAGACAATTTTGCATTATTTCAAAGTACATGTGAAATTCCACTCCAGGAAGAATACTGCAGAAGTCCCAGCACACGTAAACAGTAGCTGTCTGTGATTGCCTGCAGGAGTGAACATTGAGTTAGAGGAGTAGAAGTGAAACAAACTAAGGAGTGAAAGCAACTCACTGGAAAAATGAAAGCTACTTCTGGTAGTTTAATTGTGCTGTGTTTTCTTCAGAAACTAAAGTATCTCCTGCCTGTGGCACAATCACTGAGATCTCTAAATTGCTGACAGAATAGCTCAAGACACTACAGTCTGCAGGTCTGGTACCTAAAGTAATAATCTAGAAAGGTCTGCCTAAGGTTTTATTCTGATTATTCTGCCTCATCAGTATAATTCAGCTTGACTGCTTCAGCACAAAGGAGAAAATAATATAAACAACAACAGTGCTTAAGAGATGATAAAAGCATTGACATAAAATATCACATTTCCTAACTAATCTGAGGAGAAGGAAAGGAATAACAGCTAACTGATTTATGATGTAATTTGATGTTCCAATGATTTTCACAGGATGCCCCTGTACCCTTAAACTTGTACATGCTGCTTCTTCTGTATGTGAAATTAACAGTGATACAAAATTCTGCATATTTCCCTCATCACTGTAATGTAAAAGTTTTTTCCAACAGTGTCACTGCCAAGCCTTTATAATTCACATTTTGAAGTCTGCCCCATTTTCAAGAATTACAAGATACAGATGCTCTGTAATAGCCATTTCAACCATTACGTACACTTGAAAAAAGTATAATTTAGAATTGGAAGATGTTACACTCAAAAACTGAGTATTAGCAAAAGCTAAAACAATTCTATATATCTAAGAATTTATTACTTTTTCAAGTGATGTTTTACTTCCTTTTCCTGCTGGCCACACTATTTCTGATACAGCCTTGGATGCCAGTGGCCTTCTTGTGCCTACCTGGGCACAAGCTGGCTAATGTTCAGCCAGCTGCTAATCAGCACCTCAAGGTTCTTTTCTGCCAAGCAGCTTTCTTGTGACTCTTCTCCAAGCCACATGATTTAACCATTTTACCATAAAGTTGTCAACAAAAATTTAAATATTCCCACTAAAATAGACACTAGTCACAGTCTAATTGGCAAAGGTATAAAGGGGCTGACAATAAAACACAGCTGGCTGCATCAGCACAGAAGCAGGCGGTGCAACCAAGAGGACTAATTACAAAGGTTAGATTATTTATTGTATATCTAGTAATTAAGGAGTAAATGGATATCAAAATACTATTGGAATATAACAGAGCAACATTCCAAACTAGGCAGCCACAAAATATGAGAAATGGTAAACAAATTAAGGACTGGTAGGAATAGGAGTCATACAAATAAGTCTGTCTCTTATCCAGTACTTTGTAACTACAACAGGCATTTCTTCCTATCCACTAACTAACAGCTATTATGGTATCTTCTTACTGTAAAGTTTGAGCAGTTTAGTATCAGTATCATAATAACTTGCAACATAATGTTTGGGTTTTTTTTTAAAGAACTATACCTGTTTATTACTTCACATTTGTGAACTTTTCTTTCCTGTGGCACAGGCATTACTTTTTCAGAAAGGGTAAAATCAGCATTCAGGAAGTCCCATACAAACCAGTTTTTAGCTCTCCTCCTAATCTTAAAAATCTAGGTTCAATTTACATTACATAAGTTTTTGGAAAAAAATTGACACTGTCTGACTGCTACAGTGACTTAAGCTGAAGAAAGAACAAGAAAAAACAGAACAAACAAATACATTCCTGGAATGCATTTGCCATGTGCTGCAAATTGCTGAATAAAGGATTTACTGAACCAAAATCATAACAATATTTTCATATTAAGTACTCTTCAGTGAACCTTACTTCTATGAATTTCTCTACTCATTATAATGTCCTAGGTACACTGTTGGTATCCAGGGCATCTGTAATAATGAAATCAAGAATGTATTCTAATATTATTACCTTTTTCTTGGTTCTAGAACTTGCATGCTATAGTTTCATTAGATGCTTCAGAAATACTGAAAAACAGGTCCCTATTCACCTTCTATTTGAGATTTGAAATTTTTTTAATGTCTTCAGCGTAACCTTCTTGATATCTTTTAAAGCAGAAGAATATCAGTTTATTTAATGTATTCATTTGCAGAATGAATTGGATTATACTTGCAGTCATACTTCTTTCTCTTCTATATTCATTATTTTTAGTTCTTTTATGACCTTGTGGTTTTACACAGTGGTATAGCAATATTGTCTGTCTTGTTCTGTGTTTTTTCCCTAATTTTCAATATACCTGCTTTCTGAAGTACCACTAAGCACTACAGCCAACATTTTCATATAATTATTCACACTGATTTCAAGAGCACTTTTCTGAATGCCAATACTAGTTTGCAACCTACAATGTGCGCAGGCAGAGCAATTTTTCAGCAAATTACTTATCAGCACCTATCACTGCTGAACCTCATTTCTCCCCTTTTTGTTCAATCACACGATCATTGTGGAAGCCTTATGAAACAATTTACTAAGTTCATTGAGTGTATTTATTCTTCTTTGCATTAAGAAAATTTGTATCACTCAACTTTTGGTCTTCTGTTTTGCACAGTAACTTCTATTCTGTGCAAAGGATAATCCAAGCAGTGGATTAAGCAACAGATTTACATTAATGAATTATGATTTCAGACAATTTTGGACTCTGTAAAGTATAATGACTTTCTTAGATGTACTTCAGTGGTTTGTTCTGAAACAGAAGTTCAGCTTACCTAAATCCTCTGTCTGGTACCTTGTCAGGAAGGATCCAGTGCAAGAAACAAGACTTGTATATTCTGAAGCATGCTTTTACTTCTCATACACTTCTATTTCACTTTAGCAAGTTTATGCACATGTATCCATTTATATTTTACATTATTACTGATAAACAAATCATTACTACATTTTTTCTCATCATCATATTCTGGCTCTTCTTTCTTTTTTTTTTTTTTTTCTTTTCCATACTTGGAGGTTTTGTCCAAATTATCACTTTTCAAACCAACATTTCTGTACTTGTAGAAGTGACAGATTCTAAAGTCATCACATTGCAATTTTGCACCACCTGGTAGCCTTAAAATGCTTTTGTACAACTGCAGATATAAAAAAACTCCTGGCTGGCAGAAGTATAATAATGGCGGCTCCTGCATGGATAACTGGAAAACTGACATTGCACTCTGCCATCTGGACTCATTGTTGCTACCACTGCCTGCAGCAATGCCCTGGAGCCAGGGGCTGTAATGACACTTTCTTGTTTTCTTCTGCGTCAAAAGAAACTACAGGAAGCAACTGTAGTGGTGTAATAGATAACAACAGTTAGTATAGCTACACAGTGCAGCTGAAACAAGAGAATAAGTTTTTACTTTCCCTGTTATCTTTAACAGACCATCAAACCATCAGCAGAACCTATGCAGAACCATTCCACTCTAACTTACTGCACATTTTCAAACACAACCACAGATGTATTTAAAAATAGCATTTCTTGAATGGAAGATAATTTTTTCTTTCATATTCATTATTTAAAAATAAATCAGTTCCTAATTAGATCTTCAGGTTTTTTTTTTTTTTTTTCTCACTGTCTTCATCTTCCATGATTTTACTTTCACATCTGCTGTTTATTCTGTATTTATGTTTCTCATTTTCACATTTATACTGAATACAGTAATTTTTTTTTTCTTACTTGTATATAAGCATTTTTCTTCTTCTTGGTCTAGGACTTGAAGAATGTGATTACGTTCACTTTCCAGCAACTTCATTAGGTATTGTCTGTATAATGTTTTCTTTAGGGTTTACTCAGATATTATGTAGTAATTTCTCTGGTACTTCAAATTTCCATTTCTGGTATTTTTAGTGCTAACTTTTACTATTGCTCCCGGTTTGCTAAAGTGAAAGTCATTCATAATTATGATAGTTATTTGATCACGCACTTTCTGTGAGCAGGGTTAGAGTGTGTGGCAATGACAAATTCACGAGCTATATGACCCGTGCCTCAGAGGGCTTTGGGGAAGCGACCTGCCCAGGATAGAAATCTTGCACAGGAGTGGCAGATGCCTGTGTCCAGCTTCCATTTATTATTTAACTGGCCTGCAGGTATTACAGAGAGCTGCAAAGAGGGGCTGCAGACAGGAGATGAGGCAGGTCATGTCAGAGGTCCCCACGGTGCTCATCAGGCTGCTGCTCTTGGCTGGTGCTTCCAGTGTATGCAGCAATTCTCATTTCTGCTTTTTGATCTTGTGGGAACTAGTCCTGAGATGTTCAGAGCCAGGCAACTGCTGGTAAAGTCTGACTCCTGGTCAAGGAATGACAGGTGTCATTTAAGCTAACAATAGAGAGTGGGAATGGAAGAGAAAACTTCTTAGTCTTGATCACACCTCCCAGAAGCAGAAGTCTTCAGGACAGGGTATACAGCACTGTCCACAAAAGGCAGCTGTAAACTGCTAAAGACACTGCGATTGAGCAACATTGGTGGTGATAGGAAATGAGGCATTGTCCCCAGGTTACTCTTGGATCACTAGGAATAATGGGACTGGTGGAGGCAACAGCCTAACAGTCAACAAATGTCAAAAGCAAAGAGTACAGAATGATGAGATGAAAGAGGAATGGGAACAAAGAGGTCAAAGGCACTTCCACCCCATGTATGCCCCCATGACTAGAGTGCTGCAATGGACAAGCTCTTCAGGAAAGACAGGCAGAGATGATAAGGAATGAGCAATGGGGCCCTCTTGTGTGATTGGTGAACAGGAAGCTGTACATGAGCAAGCAGGGTACCCTGATGAGAACAGCAGCACTGTGTGGGAGCATCATCCCCCTCTGCTCAACTCTGTAGGAAAACATCCAGATAGTGTACCTAGTCTTAGGACCTCCAGTACAGGAAAAGCACTGACAAACTGGAACAAGGTAAGTAAGTCCCCCAGAGTGCTCAGGGCTGGAGCACTTGCCCTAGGAGGAGAGCTCATAGGAATGTGGGGTTAGTCATCCTGGCACAAGGAGAGCTTCGAGGGGATCAGAAGCAACTGACCTGTCTGTGGGGAAGGGATGGAGAAGATAGAACCAGGCCATTCAGAGAGACACAGGGAAGGATGGTGGGACACAATGAAGAAAATTTGAAACAGATAAAGTTAAGATTGGATGTCAGGATAATTTTTTTCTCCATGAGGATAGTGCAGCAATGGGAAAGACTCTCCAGTGAGAATTCAAACTCCACTTGGGTAAAGCCTTGAGCAACCCAGTGTGACCCCAGTGCTGTGAGCATGAGGTTGGACAGAGATCTCCTGAGACTCCTCCAGTCTTATGTGAATTACTCTATGAGTCTATGACATCTTTCATCTTAAAACATACCGCAGCTGTTCAAGAAATCTTATAGCACATTTATAAACATGAAAGAAAGAAACAAAGAGAGAATGCTGAAAGTATTAAGCATAATGTATTTCAGCTTCAGGTTGAGATCTCTTCTTCCAGGTGATAAAGAGATGGGTAAAGTTAAGGATATAGACACACAAAAAATTCATTGCTTCTGGAATGCAAACTAGAAATTACAGATGTAGAAAATAAATTACCAGGAAGCCCAGGCTACCAAGTTTTGGTATTCTAAAATAAATTTGTAAATTCAGTCACCAAATTAAACATCACATCTGGTTTCATTTTTTTGGCTCTGATGAATTTTGAACATGATGTTGAATATCGTTTTCTATTTTCTGAAGATTTCTGTCCCTGTTATAAATAAAGCAGCAAAAGAAAGGAATTCCAGGGCATGAAAGATTATTCACATCTCACTCATTCTCAGCAGGAACACATTTTTATAAATTCATTTTCTTGAGCCAAAAAAACTCTGCTCCTACCCATAAACTGCATTTGAAGTTATCTATAATAATGAGTTGTGTCCAGGCAGCTCTGATCTCCTTTCAAATACTGAATCCCTCAAAAAATTTATTCACATCAAAGTACTTATATTTAATGATGACATCAATGGTGATATCATTCATTAAAATAATTTTTGAAATTATGATAAAATCAAGATTAAAGCACTGGTGACCCATACCTTAGGAGTTTACAGGCAGAAGAAACCAAGATTTGTAAAAGTCACACAAAATGCATTCACACAAAGCAACACAAAAACCAGAATACTCATTAAATTCCTTCAAACTCTTACTGTATTGATTAGTAATCAGACTGTCATAGATTTGACCTATTTGCTGCCCCATATTCCATCCTTCTGACATTTACCGTAAGGAGAAATGTGTTTCCTCATCCAGTGCTACCTTGATAGCAAATAAGGAAAGCAAGCACAGGAGCAAAGGATGTAGGAAACTGAGAGGAGTGACAGATACATTCTGGATTGCCCTGTTGCTCATTTAAAATAATTATAAGTTATTAAACACCCACACTAGCTATTCTTTTATTAATTCTTTGGACTATGGGAATAAGAAATGAGAGAGTCAGACTTCAAACTTTTGTTTTCTTTGAGTGGTTAAACAGCAGATAGTATTTCACAAATGCATTCAAACACTTCAGCTGAAATCATAACAGAAGTTGATCTATATGGGTAAGCATCATCAATGTAAGCTGGTATCTTTTTTATGTAAACCAAGCAGGTACTGGCTTCTGCTTCTGGTTTTACAGAATAGAAGAGTATGACAGCATTCGTATTCATTATGAATGACAGTTTAGGAAATATGAAGACATACAAAGCAATTGTTCTTCAGACAAAGCAATTTTAACTCACGCTGTATTTCTCAGTGTCATGACCAGAGGGATGCATCTCGTTCTGTGCAGCTTATAATGCCAAACAATTTGACTGTACATTTTCTTCTCTGTCAGGTCAGGTAATTTTTGCCCCAGCAAAGATAAGGCATAAAGAAAAAGCAGTGGGATTTCTGTTAACAGAGCACCCTCTCAATTGCACTATTCACTTTGAACAAGCACACCTATTGATGCAAAAGAACTGGCTAAGACCAATGAGTCATGCACTCCTGAGTATGGCATTAAACTGTTCTATTTATCAGAGACTTGAGTGTTCTCTCTGTACTGTACATATAAAAGTACATTAAATTGGGATTGCTGTACTGTGTCATTTCTATTCTAGACAACTACAAGTTAAATCAATGCACATTTTATCATGTCTTTTAATGTCTGGAAACAGTCTGCTGCACAGTGCCTTGTTAAACATTTTGGCATTAATATTTACTCAGGATTGCTCTGTAATTCTGCATAACTAAATTTGACTGTGGTAAAAAAAAAGCCCTGTCTGTTCAGAAACATTGCTTATATACTACTAGTAGTATAGTTCATATATCACTCTAGCTTTAGCATGGGAGTAAGCTAGTAACCCTGTAAGTCTTAGCAGCAACTAAGAGTGGTAAACCTCATCTCAGTCCTTAACTGTCACTGAATTACACGTGTCTGAGAAAGAGGCCAGAAGACAATCATTTTCTGAGAGCGGAACTGGATTCAAAGTCTGAGTGATATGAAAAAGAAACTGGGACTTCAAAATTCATTCATCTTGGTAAAAAAGCAGAAGCATGGCAACCACAAATTCCTTATCCTCATCTCTATTTGGGCCTTAATCAGAATGAAAAATATGACAAAATAAAATCATATTTCTCAAGTAAAGCCAAGACACTGAAATTGCAGACAATATGCAAAGCCCCAGATACCTGCAAAACTTACATTTCTTACTTTAATGCATTTTATGTCTAGATATCTTAAAAACTCCATGTAAACACAGATCTAAAACCTAACCTGTAGCAGCAAATGACAATGGCAAGGTTGAAAGTAGGCTTTAAAACAGAAAAAGCTGCCAATATGTGAAGGGGGCTTATACGGCTTCTGGGGAGAGACTCTTCATGAGGGACTATACTTAGAGGACAAGGGGTAATGGGTTCAAACTTAAACAGGGGAAGTTTAGATTGGATATAAGGAAGAAATTCTTCACTGTAAGGGTGGTGAGACACTCGAATGGGTTGCCCAGGGAAGTTGTGAATGATCCATCGCTGGCGGTGTCTAAAGCTGGGTTTGACATAGCCTTGGGTGACATGGTTTAGTGGGAGGTGTCCCTGCCCATGGCAGGGGGTTGGAACTAGATGATCTTAAGGTCCTTTCCAACCCTAACTATTCTATGATTCTACGATTCTATGACTAGCCAACTAGCAATAACTATGTAGGTAACTTAGGATTAAATACAACAGGCTCTTGGTTTTCAATTCAAATTTTTTTGCCTGTTTGATATCACAGGATTAAATGCAGGTTTTAAAAGTCAAACAGAACTCATTTATTAATTTATTCTTAGCCTTTTAAGAATCATTAGGCCCGTGCATAATGATACTGCTAAAGTAACAATTGTTCTAATAGTAACTGGTACTCGAGAGAAAGGTACTCGGCTCATTAGAATTTGTTGACATGTAGCAGCTAGCTATGAAAGTTGTCAGTGAAATAGATTTTTTTTCTTTTTCAATAAATACCAATAATATTCTGGGAGAAACATAGCTCTTTTCTGAAACTACACACATATTCATATATAAATGTTACTATAAAATTTACAGTTAGAGACTACAATAATATCCAAAGATCTTATATGTTTCTTCAGTATCAACAACTCATGTTATGCAGCAACTAATTATGTGTATGTTTTTTGAGAAATTTCCTTTCTTTTCAGAAATTCGAACAGCCCCCAAATGCTAATTTATAAGATTAAAGTAACCATCTTTAAGCTGTTTCTTGGTCTCAGCACAGGATTAAGAATATCACCAAATTACACAAGCACAGTTGGATTGCGAGTACGCCTGTTCATTAACTTTGCACAAATACGCATGAACTAATAATGGATAGTGAGTCACTACTTTGGTAGTTTCTAGTAACAAAGACAGAGAGACTCTATAAAAGGTTTCCAAGGTATTTGCAGGAATTACATGCACTTTTATTTAGTACATTACTGTCATGGGTTCAGCAGCAGCAGTCATTTTTCTTTAAGCAGTAGCTAGTGTAGCACTGTGTTATGGATTTTTCAGCTTAGGAACAGTGCTGATAACACCAGTGTTTATAGTTATGGCTTGGAGT
>JASSUY010000178.1:0-32201 GCA_032466535.1 Forpus xanthops | reverse complement strand
TGTTCTTATCTCAACCTGTGGGAGTTGCATTCTTTTGATTCTCCTTCCCATCTCCCCGGGACTGGGGAAGAAAGAGGAGGGAGTGAGTGAGAGAGCGGCTGCATGAGTCTGAGACCCTCAAACCACGACAAGAAGTAATCTCAGTAGCACTGAGAGTTGTAGGGGAGAGCTTCCAAGGACATGCTCTCACCTTAAGCCTTGAGCAGCACTGAACTTATAGCTCAAACTTCTCACACAAAACTTGCTCCAGAGCTGTCAATCCACCATGCCTTAAACTGCAAGAGAAAGCAAAACCCGTTAATCTCCCCAAGCTCAAATTAAGGTTAACCTACAGGGACCATTCTTCTCACTCATCCTCTCTACACAAAAGCAGCTAAGCTAATGCATGGATGGGAGCAGAATCTGGGGAGGGGAGCAGAGACATGCACACATATTCCCATCCCTGTGCTATCTCTATTTTGACACGCAGGGTAATTTCCTTAACATGATTAGATGGTACCTTCCAGTAAAACCACAGACCTGTGACCAAAGGTTAGCATCATTTTGGAAGGACAAGATTTCCTCAAAGAAAAAAGGGGTCTAAAGAGACCCATCTGAGCTATCAGCTTTGCTTTTTCATACGTAACTGTGCTGTTCTTTGCACAACCATATTTCTTAAAATAGGCAGCTTTAAAGAAAATTAATCCTATAAAGTCAAATGCATCTTGATCCTTTCTGGGCTGGTCTGATCTGATCCCATTTTTCTATGCCTATGCTGCTCAAAAGCAGTGGAAACAAATCTTCCTGCAAATCACTGCCTTCTTCAGCCTGTGATTTCTATTATCTGATTCATTTAGCTCTGTATGCGAAACAAAATGAGGGGAGATGATAATTTTTTTCCCACTGAGGCAAGTTGATATTGGGACTTCTTAGACTGCAGTACTTCTTACTCTTTTGGAGGTTCTGCCATAGCTGTGGCACTACTGGAAACACATAGTAAAGCAGAAAAGTGAGCTGGGTATGACCAAGAGCTGTGAACAACAGAAAGAATCTTCCAGGCTCCTCCATGTTAGGAAATGCAAGCATTTTGTCTCAGGCTGCTCTAGTAAACAGAATTTGTAATATGTTCCCCAGGAGGGAAAGATGAAATAAGCTCCCATATATAATACAATTTCTGTGGAAGCTGTCCGCGTCGTTAGCTATATTGAGCATGTTCCCCTTTTCTTGCACTGTGCTCTGCTTTCAAGTCTTAAGTCTCACAAAGATTCCCCTTGGAGAACATTGAAATTAAAGACTGATTCAAGAATGAATTAATTCTGTTCACTAATTATAATGCTCATGTTACCTGGTCCTTGGGAGCAGTGTGAGGAGCAGCTGCAGCTCTGCCGTAGTGAGGCTCTGCTCCCTGCAGCCAGGGAACAGATGAATGTTTGATTTTAATGCTTCTTTTGGTCCCCGGCATCTCAGTGAACACACAAAATGTTTGCTGATGCCAAAGTGGCCCTGTCCTGGAATAAGCTTGGGCAAACCACAGGCTCCCACTGAGCTTTGCCAGGATTTGCTCTCCCAATGTCTCCCCTGCTGTAGAGCCAGGAACATGCTGGGGAAGCACAGCCACATAAAGGCTAGTTCTCAGCATCACTATGTATGATTTCAGTTGTGCAAGTAATACTAACCTGGAAGCTCTCCAAGTGTCTTTCCAGGCTGTTGGTAACCTGGTAGGATGCTGGGGTGGGAAAGGACCTTCAGTGTTTGCTGTGACCGCTTCCCACCCTGGCATATCACAGCAGTGAAAGTTGGTGGCCTTAATTTAAGACCCAAATAGTGCTGTCATAGCTCCACTCCCCCAGTAAATATCATCCTTCACAAGTGAGCTCTTTGCCACCTAACTGCGGAAATAACTCTGAATAACAAATCGCTGTGTTTCTCAGTCACCTCTTTGCTTCTGAGCAATGCAAATAGGTCATTTGCTTTGTCAACCCCTCACTGGTCAAAAGTCCTTGTTGAACACCATGATTTGAAGCTGATGAACTGGGTGGTTGTGGCAGACTTTTTCCCATTGGAGCATTGTTTGGCTTCACACACAGTGTGGACCTGGTTTGTAGCAAAGAAACCAGTGGGAAACTGGCACATTTTTTGCCTGCAGTGTCCCTTGACATCGGGTGTGCTGGGGAGCGCTCTGTAAAAGTGGACATGACAGTAAGAACAGTCCCAAAGCACATCAGTATTATTCCACACTAAACCTGACTACTTTTAATTCTGGATGCATTGCTGATGTGTGTGCTCCCAATTTATCAACTCCTTCATTCAACATAGGCTGCCCTGGACTGGTCCAGAGCTGTCAGCGCTGCTCAGGAGATGCAGCAGAGCAGGAGAAAAGACATCTGTAACTTGAACGCTTCCTGAAAAGAAGAAGGTCTTTTGTAGGTTTTGTAGGTTTTTGTAGGTTTTTATAGATTCTATTTGTAGATTTTGTAGAATTGTATGTCTCTTACCTACAAATTGTCTTTGAATTTCCAAGGCATACTTCTTCTTCCAGAGTGGCACATAAAAGTCCCCAAACCTTAAAGACTGTATTAAGCCCATTGACTCTACAGCATATTGGAAAACAATCCATATTAAGCATACATTATTGAAAAAAGTCTCCGAGATCAATCAGAGCAGACATTTCAGCTCTGGATGCGTTTGTCAGAAGACAAGCAGCCACACAGAGCCCCCATTTTCATAAAAGCACGCTTTAAGCGAGTGCCATCTGTATATTTTTTTAGCTTTTAACAAGAAGTTTCACCTCTTTGAATTTAACTTCACTTTTGACATATAATGATGCAATTGCTCATCACATCTTCGAGTCTGCATTAGCTGTTGGAATTCAAGACATTCCCTGCTTCTCTTTGAGTGTCTCTTAATAACAAAGTTCAGTTAAAAAAGAAGTTTGATCTCATATACATTTCCCATGCATGTGTAAGGCCCACAGCCAGCTTCAGAGCTGCCTCCTAATACGAAAGCCCTCACTGATTTCTTATAAACTCTACAATATATTGTTGTCATTTTGTGTTTAATGGCAGGTAATATTAAAGGACATAAGATATGTCAATGTAACCCCAGGAGGTAATGAGAGAGAAGCGTCTTGGTGGCAGCACTTTTTGTGCATCAGGAGAGTGACAAGTGGTGGGTGTTCAGCGCTGGCACGTTCCCCACTGGCAGGCTCCTTGCCTTGCAGGGTGGAGAGTAACTGTACAACTCATGTGGCACCATCGCTTTATATATGAACTCCAGATTTAGATCCTCCTTTTTGTGGGGGGAACATTTTACCAGGGAAAAGGCAGGGCACGACTTCCTGTTTAGCAAATATTTCTGATGTTCTCAAACATGGAGAAGACAGAGGAGGGAAAGGAAATCCCTAATGAGACAGGAGTCATCAGTCATTGTTCACACTTAACCAGCTGGGGACATAAAGGAATCATTGTCATACTAGTACCGTTCCTAGGCTCCAGTGAAAAGGTGATGATGGGCGTTTTGGCGAAGTCAGACCAAGCAATGATTTTTTTGCTGTGATCTGGAAAACTTGTAACAGAAAAAAAAAACAAGTTTAGGTGCCCCCCCTGAATGACACTTTCTGAATTTCACCACATCTGTTATATCCCTGTTCAGCCTAGAGAAGGCTCAGAGGAATCTGATCCATAAATTTAAGTACCTGAAGGGATGGTGTCAAGAGGATTAGGCCAGACTCTTCTCAGTGCCAAACGATAGGATGAGGAACAATGTGTGTAAACTAAACCATAGAAAGATCCAGCTGAACATGAGGAAGAACTTCTTCATTGTGAGGATGACTGAGCATTGGAATAGGTTGCCCAGGGAAGTTGTGGAGTCTTCTCTGGAGATTCCAGCCAAACACAGTACTGTACAAGCTACTAGGAAGAAAGTTAACTCTATCACAGGCAAAACCAGGACATTCTGGATTCCTAAGGTGTTGAGCTTGGCAGAGCAGAGGGTGCTGATATTACATGGATTTCCTAAGCGTAGGAGCTTTTGTCTGCAATTGTGTTTCAGACATACTGCATGGTAGAAAAATTCTCAGTGGTTCTTCATGTGTGTATCTATACATATATACATGTATATTTACTCATCCTGTTATTGTTGCTCACCCCTACTATGAGACTAGAACATAATGTGCCTCTAGCTCAAATTTAGATACAGGGCAAAAGACCCTGGTTTGCATCCTGGCAGTCTTTGTCATCCCTGGTGTATCCACCAAAGCAGTGTTTGTGCCTTTAGAAATCTGCTACAGCTGGGCTCTCGTTTGTATAGCACATGTAATGTGAGCTACAACTGACAATACTCGATGGAATTACAAGCATCAAGGCTGTGAAACTGTAAAATGAAGGAAGTAAAAAGTTGATTTACTGGTAAAAAGAAAGGATTCTTTTCTGATTCATTTGTACTAAATTGTGGATAATGTCACTGAAGGCAAAATGTAAATGACACCAGGAAGACCAGAAACTCCCCCTAAATCAAAGCTTCTCACCCTTTCAGGTGAGAGCAGCTCCTTAACCACAGCAGGAAATTGTCCTGATTTTGTTGTAAGAACAAGTGCAGGGATGCCAGTGTAACTAAGGCATGTGGTTTTTTGAGCCAAGAGATTGTCAGAAAAAGGGGAGCGAGGCTTGTAACAGCTAGAAACATGGCTCAGGGCTGGTAGTTGTACACTTATCTGCTGAGCATGAATCCTAGCTCCTGTGTGCAGTTTGAAGTCATAAGAAAGCAGGCTCTAGAGGAGACAAATGAAATTATTGGTTGTTTTTGACATATTACCTCCCTCTGTCTGGAGGCTACTGTCTTCCATGGGTAGGAATTGTCCCTCTGAAGAGCTTGGGACTCCAGCATGTTTCTGTGGCATCTGTGACAAAACCTACCCAACTCCAGTGTCATATAAGTGTGTATATATATTTATATACTTACACACTTGTATGTATATATGTGCATTTACATATACTTGGGCCTGTTAGTATTGTACAGAGTAAACACTGCCTCAGAGCTGTATCTTTGTAGTGTCTTATGTTCTCAATATTATATAGAGAACAATAGAAACAGGAAACAGGCCTTTTTGCTCCAAGCAAAATAGCTGAAGCTCCTGATGTACATTTAACTGGGAAAAGGCAAAATAATATTAAAAGAATAATAACACAGAAAAGCAAAAGCCCAGTTTTCAAGTTAATTAAACATGTATAACAGCCCAGCTTCTTGGTGGACATCCTTTGAAATGCACAGATATCACCCTTGCTTAAAAGCTGAGTACAAAGCACACTCTATCTTTACTCTCCCAGCTCACCTGCTCTCTGTAGATGTGTCCAGCTGCCATTCAAGGAATTGAAATAATAGTCTGCAAGTGGAATAGTGAACAGAAAAGAAGATGACTCCAATGTCCCATGTCCAAGGTTATCCCAGCAAAATATAGTCAATCATAGGATCACATGGGTGTTGAATGCAGCTATGTTCCCTGAAAGCACCAAATATCTCCAAGAAACATGGCCCTCAAATAAAAGGTGTCCCACTTTTGCCCATGCTGGTGTGGGTCCAGAGCCAGCTGGAGTGTTCATGGTGGAGAAAATGGCATTTTCGTTACCAGCTACAAAAGAGTTTCATTTACCACAGTCTGTTTCATCTGAGGCTTTCCAGATGCTCCTGCTGTGCATTAATCATCAACAGAAATCATAAGGATGATTGGAAGAGCTGTCTTCTTTTGAGGCAGGGCAAAGGCAAAGCGGACAGCTGGAAGATTACTGCAACAGGGCTTGCTGCAGCCATGATGCAGATTTTAATATGCTGGTGGTTTAAGATGCATCAGTTTGTGATGAATCAACAAACAGACAACAGTGGGCAGCACTAGGATGAGGGTGTTAGCAGATGCCTGGTGCTTCTGGGTGCTGCAGGTCAGCATCTGAAACAGCAGATGATGCCTTGGACTTTCCTACAACTTTGCACATAGCTCATGTTAAAGAGGTAAGGTCACAGCTAAACACCATGCTGGGCATCACAGGAAGGATTTAGCTTGAGGTCATCTGCACCAAAAGTGGGCGATGCTCTGGTAGTGGTCTCTGTCTACAGACCACATACCACAGCTGATGGTGGATGCTGTGTGCGGGTATCTGCATGAAGCAGGGGTAACAGGGGGCAACCTCCCGCAGTCCCAAGTGTCCTGCCATCCCTGCCCTCTCCCTTCATCTACTGCAGCTACTTTTCCTCAACTTTGTATTTCAGAGCCCATTTTCAGAGCAGAAGATGATGGGCTCCAGAAGCGACTGGAGAACCGCAGATCAGGAGCACACCTCCTCACTGAAAAGCTGAGAGATCTTGCTAAATAGAGATTTCTTTCTCTCGCTCATGAGAGTCAAACTTGCCCCTCTTTGCCCTCAACCCTGATATTTTTGGAGATTAGCAGAACACCCTGTGAGCCCTCACAGGCCCTGTGGATAAGCTGCGAGGGGAAGAAACCAGCTCCACATGCAAAGCAGCCAGGGACATGGGGATGACTCCTTGCACATGGGTTCAATACCCTGCCACGATACCAACAGACAGGAAACAGAGAAATCATTTGGGAACTGGAGGAGGGACAGGGAAAGTCTGGCAAGGTCAGGGGGTGAATGTTTTGGCAGGGACAGAGCTGTGGGCAGAGCCCAGGGCACTGCTCGCGTGCCTGCAAAACATATCGTTTATCAAGGTGGCTGATACTGCAGTTTGTCAAGCCAAAATCTTCATTATCCAACTCCTCTGAATGCAGTGGAAGAAGGCCAGAGGCTTTCTGGCTCAGCCAATGCATATCCCTGGCCCATAAATGTTTGGGGGGGGAATATAGGTTTGATAATGCTCTCTATACATGCTGGCAGCAGATATTTTTAACAGGCATAACCCAGACCACCTGCAATGATAGGCTATATATTCTGAAGGTACCATTTGTTGGAACTGTCACATTTATGGCAAGATCAATAACATTTTGAAAATGCTTTTAATGTTTTACATCACATTTACAGCTAAAGGAAAATAATGGACTTGATCCTCATTTACCCAGGATAACATCTTCTTATCGAAAATCAAAGTTTTAAGAAAATTATTGATACATCTGATTTGAAACTTGGGTTTTGCTATATCAATATAAAGGTATTTGATGAATATCTTAATTCTGCTTCTTATAGAGCAGTGTTATTAATAATGACATGGAAAACAGAGACATTCTTTCATGCAGGTTTTCTAATGGAAAATTTCCTTTGAAAGATTATCTTCAAGACAAGCTGTTCATACAGAAAGAATTAGTTAATTTTCAGCCAGTTATCCTACCAAAAATCTCTTACTCAGAAATGTTTTGCTGAGTTAAGGGCTATTTCTTTCGTTTCTCCTAGAAGGCAAGGGCATCACTGCAAATTCTGCTGAATAAAGCATTGACAGGAGATGCAGATTGACATTAAAAACCAGAAACCTTCTACAGGCAGCTGTCAGGGAATGTCATTATTATGAAATCTCATCTTTCATTGCCATCCAAAACTGGATGAAATCTTTATGGACCTCAGTGATAACATTTCTGTAACAAATAGTGAAGGCTCCTACTCCCAGATCTAATGAGCTACAGAATGAGACCTGGAATCTGCAAACGGCTATGGGCAGAGTATCACCCAAGATGGATTTCAAGAACATGTAATTTTGTTACAAAATCTTACTTTTAGATAGGAAGAAGGGCACATTTCTTTGCAGTGTCTTTCAAACATTGCCAGAGGAGAGGGAGCTGGGAACATTGGGCTAGTGAGCTACGTGCTGCTCTGGTTGTCAGAGGTGCCTCAGACACACACTTTAGCACATGGCTCTCTAATTGCCTACATAAATAACAATATAGGATCTGCTTAGCTGTGATTTATATCTCCCACAGAGCCCATCACCACCAATTCACGGTTCCTTGAGACGCCTGTTTTATAGGTGTCAGAGCACAAAGCCCTTGCTTGCCAAAAAAGTTTGTAAACTGGCACAAACATGTCTCAGATCCTTTCTCCGCAACAGATTTCCCGTATCCTCCCAGCAAGTGCCTCATGTGCTGAGAACATTTTATTGGCACACATTGGAGCAACTTACACGCGACTCCTGCTCGTCCCCGCTGGCTTCTGCTCCCTGGAATCTGAGGCAAGGAAAGCTATATAAGCTCTCAATCGAGGCACACTAGTTTGTATTCTGTGTGTTTAAGCAGAGACCGGTGAGCTGCTGTGTGAGCAAAATGGGGAAGTAGTAGAAAATTGCAAAGAAATCCTATTTCTTCACTTAAAACACATTTCCAGGCTAAACCCTTCCTGTCTGTTAAAAATTCTCTCTTCAGATTTTCGCTTTGTGGTTGCCCAAACATCTTCCTTGCAGGGCTGATGGGAGCCCAGGCAAGCCCAAGAACCCAATCCCATCCTTTCTTCCCTGCCTGAGGCAGGCGTTAGCAGCTCAGCAGCAAAATTCAGACTTCGAATATTGTGTGCAGTTCTGGAGTCCTCAACATAAAAAAGACGCAACACTGTTGGAACAAGTGCAGAGAAAGGCCACGAGGATGATCAGGGAACTGGAGCAACTCCCCTATGAAGATAGGATGAGAGAGTTGGGGCTGTTCAACCTGAAGAAGAGAAGGCTGCGTGGAAACCTCATAGCAGCATTCCAGTATCTGAAGGGGGCCTATAGGGATGCTGGGGAGGGACTCTTCATGAGGGACTGTAGTGGTAGGACAAGGGGTAATGGGTTCAAACTTAAACAAGGGAAGTTTAGATTGGATCTGAGGAAGAAATTCTTTACTGTAAAGGTGATAAAGCACTGGAATGGGTTGCCCAAGGAATCCCTGGCAGTATTCAAGGCCGGGCTGCATATAGCCTTGGATGGAATGTTTTAGTGGGAGGTGTCCCTGCCCATAGCAGGGGGCTGGAACTAGATGATCTTAAGGTCCTTTCCAACCCTAACTATTCTATGATTCTATAAAAATCAAGGTTTTCAGCCACAGGGAGGTGATTGCAGCCAGAAGGATCAGAGGATGGATTTAATCAGGGGAATGTGCTTTTAATTTTGCCTTTTTTCTTTTTGTAACAGGCCTGCTGAAGAGCCTGGGAAGAGGAATAATTAATACATGAGGCCTGAGAGCAGCATGGGTAGCAAAGGCAAAGATTCCATTGAAAGCCAGGTTTAATTGTGCCTGCTAGCCATCTGCCAGGGAATCGCTGCTGCTCCGGGAGCTTTGGAATTAAAAGGGGACAATTTGCTGTACCACTTTGATGTTCTAGGATATTTAGGCTGCTCTGGAGAGCATTTGGTGAGTTTTTTTTTTCTCCTGGAGGGCACCAGAGGGCTCCAACTTCTCTGCTTCGGTGACTGATGCAGAAACTGGGTGAGATAGGGGAAGCATCTATGTGGGGTGAACCCAGAAAACCACTAAGCTTTAAAGTGTGGAGAAAATAATAACCAAAGGACTTTCCACAGGCTTTAAGGAAAAGCTGATGTTGCTCTCTTCAGTCTTTCTGAAAACCGAACAAGGCCGTTTTCTGCAGAGCAACGTGACTTTGTTAATGAAAACCTTGAAGGTTTTGAATTCCTTAAGAAAATAAAAATCCCCTTTCCCTTTCCTCCAAGCCACAGTTGTTAGTTGCACTCAAATGAGATTCACCAACATTAGTCCTCTGATCTGTCTGTTATGATGAATAACTTCACCTTCAAAACTCTTCTGGCTCTAGGTGAGACCATAGGAAGAAATCAGATGAGTAGAAAATAATGCCTCCTGATAGTTGCCGTCATTGACATGATAGTATATTAGAATAACTGTTTTTGAAAAATAAAGATTGCCCTTCACCTGATGTGTCAGTGCCTCCTTGGCCATAGTGTTGGAACCAGTGGGAAGGGAACTCCATTGGTATGCCCACAGTGTTTGCGCTGCAAATGTTGTAAGTTTCTGGAGCATTTCAATCTAAGATGGAAGAAGGAGGCTGGAAGTGTGTTGTGTTGTACAGAGAAGGTTTTGTGTTTCTTCGCATATGTTTCTTCACAGGAAGGCTCTTTGCTCAGCATTCAAACCTTGCGATTCACAAACTCTCTGCAGCTCCACGGGAACAGAAATCAGCTCCCAAAAGACAATTTAAGAATAAATAGTCCCAAATACGTTCCTGGCAGGCAGCAGAGTGTACAAATAACAGAATAACTTTTAAGTCAGTAGTACTGGGTTTTAGCTTTTACTTGGGCTGGAGCAGTGGTTGGGTGTGAGCTGGATGTAAGAGCAGCAGCTCCACAGCAGTGTGAGCTGCTGGCAGGGAACACTGTGGGAGCAGTGTTCTCTGCTCCCATGGGATTCTTAGTTGATGTAACACCACAGAGTCATGCCAGGCCTGGCATCAGTGGGGAGTTCCCTCCAGGTCTTTAATTAATGCCTGGATAATGAGAATTTTCATTGTGGAAACCTTCCATTAGCACAGGGCACAGTTAACATTCAGCTTCCAGTGCTGGGTGCTCCCAGCTGCACAAGTCCGGCCACTTGCTGCCTATTTCTGAACCATTAGGAGAACTGACTGGCACCATGGATTTTCCAGTCGAGGCATTCCCATCAGCCAACTGTTGGCATTGTGCTGATGCTTGGCTGCAGGCTCCAAGTTGAGCAGGGCCAGTGAAAAACTCAGTCTGGGGGGGAAACCAGGACATGGGGCTCAAGATGCAGCGGCAACTTAAGGGTAGATGCATCCAGAGAGGACATAATATTCAGCAGTGAAGTGGTTAGTGTGGGGACACCACCTCAAGTGCTTCAAGGGCCTATGTGCTGCCTGGGCTCAATAAATGACCCTTACAAATATTCCTAGGTGGCACCAGTTATTCTTAACATCCTCGAGCCACTTTGATCATGCCTTACACTAGACATTCATCAAAACCCAGAGCAAGGCTGACCATTGGAGGCTCCTTTTCTGAAGAACTGGACAATTATTGAGCTAAATGATGGGGGAGAATAAAAAAAGCACTTTTTGAGTAAGCTGTCATTACCTACCAGATATAGCCGAGACCTTCACTCCTCCACCTCTACTGCAATGTACAGTCTCCTGCTGTAATGATAATATGATTTTGTGTTCAAACAGAGCTTTTTAAAGGAGGAAATAGATGCTATCCACCTTCAGAAGGAAATGGAGGTCAGTTGTCCGGGGCTGCATAGTGAGACTTGGCAGAGGCAGCCACAGGTGACTCTTACTATCCCAGCCAAATTACTGGCAATTCAGTAATTTTCTCCATTTTCTTCTAAATCTTCAATAATTTGGAGCTTTGGGGCTAAGGGCAGTGTGCCCCCCAGACCAAGGCTTTCATCATATTTTCCAGTTCCTCAGTTCTCAGGTAGATTAGAAGCTAATTTTTGTTATCATATTTAGGTCTATTAGTAGCCCATCAAATCAATTGCCTCCGATCCCGTTGGTGACACTTGGTTGGGCTCCAGCTCCAAGCACACCATGACGCTGCTGACAGCATCTCTGTTACCCCCAGCCAGTTGTCAGCAGGAGAAAAAAAAATCACTGCAAATATTGTAGCTGTCATTTGATCCCAATTGGACAGATTATAATGGAAACTTGAATATTCCAAGAAAACAGAATCACTGACTAGAAGTGGCGTCCGCTGGCACTTGCACTCTCTAGAGCCATCTCTGATGTTTCCCAAGCAGCAAAGATTGGAATTGAAAGGGCTGTCTAATGGCAGATATCATCACAAGAGCTTAATCTCTGGGTTTAAGCCCTTGGCGTGTGGTTGCTCTCCACAGCCACGGCCTCGAGACAGAGGGACAAAGTGAAAGCCATGAATTATGAACACAAACCTCTCCTGCCTTTCAATTTATTTGCAACCAGTGACTGACTTGTCATTATAATCCACTCACATTTGAAATAGTATTTTGGCATGTTTCCACCACCTAATACAATACAGATAATTCTCTTACAAAGCACCAAAGATAATGCAATTAACATGGAGTTTCCATAGACATGTTTTATATTAACTACTTAAAATAATCCCATTTCCTTGCTGTAATCTAATCTAGCTGTGTCTTGGTTTGCCTTAAATGAAATATATGGTCAAAGACAACTCAGAAATTATATACAAGGGGAGGATAAATGCTGTATTGTTGCATTTTGGTTGAGACACTATGGATTCAGAGCAGACTTAGCACTTTGTCTGGCTTGAGGTAGCATAGTTGTTAATCAACTGACTGCATTGTTTAAAGACATCACTGACATCCAGATGCAGGAAGATCAAGGAAGAATACAGTTGGGCTCTTTGACCAGTGAACTGGAGTGTAGGAGGAGCTCATGGCCTGGGGAAGGAGACAATCAGATCTGTGGATCTGAAGGGCTATTCCTGCTTCAGTGGTATGTGTGACCTGGCAATGGCCACAAAGCGTCTTGACCATCGCTTCTGCCTTCCTCTGGTATGCACCTCATCCTGCAGGTGTTCAGGGTATGAGAAGTGGTGAGTTCCCAAACAAGAAGCATCCTTCAGCACCTCCTCAGCAAAGCCAGAACATGGCTTTCCCTTTAGCTCAGGTGGAACAGTTATAAATTTGGTTCCATCAACTCCAAGGTGCATGAAGGGTCCAATGTGAAGTGAAGCATTAACAATTATTAGTATTGGAATAAGATCTGACAGTACTGTTAGCAGGTTAAACAAGGATTAATGGGACCTAGCTGCCATGCTGTATGTGTTTGCTATAGGAAGCATATTCCTCACATCTTGGAAACTTATGTGGCCATGTGAAACATCCTGTACTGTACCCAGGAGTTTCCAAATGACATGAAAAAATCCTCCATCTGCACCAGAAAAGCAGTTTGGGCTCTTTTTTTGTCCCTTTCTCACTCTCTAATGATCTATCTGCCACAAAATGAATTTATAGTTGGCTGAAAACCTAGAAGGGCTTTTAGTGTCTGTCAAAACTTCCCAGTCCAATGTCTGTCCTCTACAACCATATGCATCACTTTTTCTTCCCCACCTTCAAAGCATCATAACAGGTCAGGAAACATGGAAATTCAGAGAATTTATGTGAAAAGAAAGAAAATTCCCTGTTTACATAGCAGACCAGGTTCTGCCTTGCATTTTCATGCACCCCATATAGCATCCATTGGATACATCCCTGGTGGGGTCTGAGTTCAAGTCCCCTGAGGGAGGATCAGTGCCACAACCCCTGTCTCCAAGGCAGCAGCTCCTGGTTGGGCCCAGGGCTCAGTGCTGGGCTCCATCATTCAAAATCTTGGGAGCAGGTGCTCATTCTTCCTGCCCTGAGCCCACACAACCCAAGAATGTGCTTTTCTTGTAGACATACATCATAGGTTCAGCAGCAGCAGTCATTCTTTCTTTCTCATAGTAGCTGGTGCAGCACTGTTTTTGATTTTCAGCTTGGAAACAGTGCTGATAGCACCAGTGTTTATAGTTATGGCTTAGAATGTTTAGGCTGGACGAGGACTTTCTGAGTTTCATGCTCTGCCAGGGAGGAGGGGAAGCCTGGAGGAAGCAGAGACAGGGCACCTGTCCCAAACTGACCAAAGAGGTATTCCATACCACAGCACGTCATCCCCGGGATGTAAAACGGAGAGCAAAACCCAGAAGGGTGGGGGAGGCACTGCATGGTCGGGCTTGGTTTCAGGTGAGGTTGGTGCACTGCTTGGTGGGGCTGGGTGAGCAATTGTATTCTTTTCCCTTGTATTTCTCTTGTCATTATTGTTACTGGTGGTAGCAGTAGTGATTTATGTTATACCTTAGTTACTAAACTGTTCTTATCTCAACCTGTGGGAGATGCATTCTTTCAATTCTCCTCCCCATCCCCCTGGAACTGGGGAAGAAAGAGGGGGGAGTGAGCAAGAGAGAAAACTGCGTGAGGCTTAAACCATGACAACATGTAACAGGCAATCATTCAGCTCACAAACTCCAGATATCCTTTTGGATTTGTTGCCACAGCTGAAAATCTCATGGAAACAGGGCAGCTCTAAGGTGTAATACAAGTAGTGCTTTTCTCACAGTTTAAAGTCAGATTAGTCAATACAGATGGAGGGCCTGATTCTGCTCTTAGCATTAGAGATGCACCATCTATTCAAGCTTCTCAGTATCTTGTGCAGGAAAGCACTTAAGCACATACTTAGCTGCATGAACATGAATCCCATCTCCTTCACTCTGTGGGATTTATGGCTGTGCTTATACATAAATACATCTCCAAAGTGGATTAAGTACTCAATGAATAGGAATGAAGCATCTCATAAGCTTATAGTCTTTGCCAAACTGGGTCTTCAAACAGATTTTGTGGCTTTTAAGATGTTTCTCTTTCCCCTCAGCACAGATAAAACCCCTACTCTGTGAGGCATAGTGGAGGTTGTGAACCCAACGCCACCATCATCTCACTGTCCCCAAAAGTCATACTTATCCCCATCTGACCAGACTGGCTGATATCTGCCTTGTACCATGACTGCCACTCAAATTCCACCACTGCGGTCATCGGACAGATGCCTAAAACACAGTCATCTTTCCCAAGATTCAGTTGTGTCTCTGTTCAAGTACGTGATTTGTTTGACCACCCCCAGTTAGAAAGCTGTGGGTTTCCACATGTATCTATTTCATGGAGGTGAAATAATGTACACCATAAAAATAACTTCATTTTAAAGCTTCTGCATTCATATTATTTCTTTTTTTTTTTTTTTGTCTTTAAAATTATCACCGCTGAACTGCATCATCTCTAATCTGTATGGATGAAGATGCGGGAAATCCAGAGCACGTTATTAATATACAGTAATTTCCAAAGCATTAAGAGCAGGCACATATTATGGCAGACACAGTAAACCAGCAGCAAAACCTAATAACAAGTAAAGCAAGAGAAAACCGTACTGCAGAAAGGCTTTTACAGGTTGAAAGTTGATGTAAAATACAACTTGTGGTAAGGGGAACACCTTGAAGTACTGCATAGAAATGCTGAGTGCATCCCTTGCACAGCCCAACTGCATGTTAATTACTGGAGACTGGATTATGAGGGGGTCCCAGCCCTTCCCTGTGTTCAGGCCAAGGCTCTGTCCCAAAGGCAGGAGCTAATGGCAGGATTTATCACTGCCATCACATTTCATTACAGCAGTTTAGAGTTTAATGGAGCAAGCAGGGCTTTTCAGTCCCGTTTGTCACCCAGCTGCGGCTGGCTGGTTGGGAGAGGGGAGAGGCTGCCCATCCTTGCTGATCAGTGTGGGATGAAGTGCTTTTAAGGGTTAATTTAATGAGTCTTTCAGCAAGAGAGCATCCTTTATCTTCATTCATCATGAGGTTGTTTTGCTCTGCCTCCTGGGTGGGATGCACAGAGCCCAGAGAGATGGCAACCCACTGCAAGCCTCACAGCATGGAGAAGGCAAAACATGGCACAACAAGGGAACAGGAGCCAGACATCACATCCATGGCCAACGGGAACAAATCTTTCTTCACCAGCACTGCTGTGAGTTGCGCCAGTGACAGCTTTGCTGCAGTGTGCGTTGCAGTGTGCTCTCTGCAGAGAAACTGCTCACTTTGTGGTGTGAAAAGGGACATAAGTGTGCAAGGAGGCTCTGTGCTTGATGCTGTGGGCAGGGTGGGTCACAGCAGAGGAAGGCGATGTGTAGGTGTTAGTGAATGTGTGCACATGTGTGTTGGAGTTAGTCTTCATAATCTGTGCATCTGGAGATTTGGGGATGTGTCTGGATCCCCAGGGAGGCAAGAGGAGCAGGGACAAGTACTAGATAGCAAAAAGGGGTCAGAGGCTTGTGAATCAGTCCCCAAATCAGGCTCCTAAAGCCATCCTTTTCTCCTCACTGCTGTTTTACCCATCTTTGGCCTCTCTTTACTGCCCTAAAGGCACCAATGTGTGCAGATCTCATGCACTGTACATCTTCATCAGAGGGATCAGGGGGTTTATGGTTCTTCCAAGTCCCATCTTCACTCTGATCAGGGCAGGTTCATAACAGTATGTATTAATACAAACACTCAGTAATAAGTGCATCATGAAAAAGAAGGAGAATGTACAAATGATTGAACAAATAATGAGTGATTTGGAAAAGTAGAGGCAGTAGCCAAAAATCCCACAGTGTGAGTGTTACAGATGCTGGCTGCCACAGGCAGCAACTCAGCCAGGTAATTTGCTGCCTTTAGAATGGGAACAACTTCATTTTTATTACTTGAAATGTGAGCTTGATACCAATTGCTTTTGTGCTGTCTCCACTGTGCCTTGTCTCCCCTGGCTGTGCTGCTCTGCTTTGGGATGATGCTGGCCTCAGCCAGCTTGAGAGATCTCAGGATTTGTGATCTGTCACTCCAGCAATTCATTCCAATTCTCCTGGCTTCTTTGGTCATAGGACCAAAAATGAGAATCTCAAATCTGGCATCTGAGTCATTTAACCCACTCTAAAGAGCTCAGAGTTAATCCAGCCTCAGCTGTACTGCTTTAATGTTTTAAATGCCAGAGATCCCCAGAAAGCACCATTCAAAGGAGTTTACCTACTTAAATCCTAAACACTAATAAAAATGCTATTTAAAACATCGAGGTATATGAAAAAGAGGCACTTGAAAGCGGATAAAACAGATTCAGCGAAGTAGCTGTGTGTACACATTGACCACTCATCCAGCACACACTTCACTGGTTTTACATGATAAGCTTCAAATAATGCTCTATGAATTAACATTGATGTAGTATGAGAGGTTCCATAATGAAATATAGTGCAGCAGCAAAAAAAAAAAACCCTAACCCAAATAAATAAAACCTGCCCTCTGTCTTGAGCTGTCCTCCAACCACACGTTCTTTCACCTGTGAATTATAGTGCCGGGTACATCGGACACTGGGGAATTAATGTCATTATTTCATTGAGGGAAGATCATAAAAATTGTTTTACAGCTCCTGTACCTAGTCTGAAAAATGCCCTGAGGAGAAATGGAGTGCAGCATTATTCCTACCTGAGACAAGCCAATTGAATTTCATTGGGAGGAGAATATTTATTAACATCTTCTCTGTCTCCAAATAGTCAATTAGTTAGCTTCTGTGCCTGTGATACAGAGGATCACAGCAGCAGAGGCACACACATCCTCACAAGCATCCTGCCCTGCCTGGGAAAGGCTTGGTGATGCCAAAGAATATCTGTGTTCCTGTGCAAGGATGAGGTTCTAATCTGCAGCACATTCTGCGTATAATGTCAGGATACTCCCTGCTCCATCTTTGCACTTAACCACTTTCAGAGGCCACCTTGTTTATAAAATGAACTTTCATCCCATTTGCATCTTCAAATGGAGTGGAAAAGTCTTGGTGAGGAACACAGGTGGCCCCAGATCTTGTCTCAAATGCATCTTTATAAAGCAGAAATGGGAAAATTAACAATTGAAAGCCAGATCCAAATCCAGCTGCTATTGATCTACCTGGAAAACATGAGGGAGGAACCTCAGCCTTTTAAAAGTAAGATCATGCAGCTGTTTTTTCTTCGGTACTTAGTATTATTTAAATAAATTCTTATGGATGTTTTACTCATTTCTTCAACTAAAAGCTCCACACTAATAGTGAGCTTTCAGTGTTGATGTATTTACCTATATTAGTGATTTTGCTATTGTTCTTGCAGCAACCACTTTGCTTGGGATGCCTCATGCATGCCATCCTTCTAGGACAGCGTGGACAGCATCCCTGCGTAAGGACAGCCTCAGGGACTGCCGGAGGCCGTGCCCTTGGAAAGCAGTGACAGGATGCTGCTCACAGCCACCACTGGTGCCTTGCTCTGTGCAGCCAGCTCAGATCGAGAGATGACGGATAGTCTTTCCCTGCTGTGAAGGGCAGCTCTGCTGCTCCCACAGGCTCTGCTTGGGGGCAACAACACACTAAACTGGAACTGATGCTACCCACCAGGTTTAAGCTGAACGTTTTTGCCTTTCACATTTGAATATATTAAGCCTAACATTAATACTAAGATTTGGACTTCTTGTTTCCTGCTTGCCGGATATGAATGGGTCTGGACAGCAGCAGTGGAGCAGCAGAGCACAGTTCAGCTTTTGTGCTTCATTTTGTTTTCAAAACCTCTCAATTTTTCTGGACTGGATTTCATTTCTTACCCACTGGTGTACAATAAACTGGCTCCTGAAGGGAATTAGTGAGGGACTATCTTCCTCAGCCACATGAGAGATTTTGCCTTGTCCAAAATCTGTCACAGGCTACAGTGCTTTTACATTATCCTCTGCTCTATGGAAAAGGCAGTTTTGCCTGCCTATATATACTATGCTATATAATAAGCTCCTGTTGCTAAACGGAAGCTTCTGTGCTCAAGTAGCAGGGGAAGAGAAGTAGGAAGGCCACTGGACTGCTTTCATTCTTCAAGGACCTTTTTAGTGTCACGCTGAGAACATGGCCAGAGCCACATTTGAGTCCTTCAGCTCCAAGCAAAGCCCTGGGGCTGGTCTTGCACTGCAGAAGGAGCTCAGGTACTGTCATTCCCAGAAGGTTTACTGTAAGGGTTTGCTTGGCTCCAAAACAGAAACTGCCAGAGATCCTAGTGCAAAACCCTACTGTTCTGTTGAAAAGTGGAGGCTCGGGGCAGTGTTACCAACCCAGCTCAATTTTAGGACCTCCTGATAAGCCAGTTCTACTTAACTGAGTGAGCAGGACCTCCACTTTTCCGAGTTCTCATTCCAGTCTGCCCCTGCTGTTAATGCTTCCATATATTTCCGTATTTCCATCAATCATTGCAAGAGTTCTTGTTTCTCTGAGCATGCCATGTGCTGGAAGCAGAATCAAGTTGTGTAACGATAAGGCTTCGTAATGGCCCTGGCTATGAACATATTAAAGATAAAGGTAAAATTCT
This sequence comes from Forpus xanthops, assembly GCA_032466535.1. Taxonomy (NCBI): domain Eukaryota; kingdom Metazoa; phylum Chordata; class Aves; order Psittaciformes; family Psittacidae; genus Forpus; species Forpus xanthops. The sequence continues at coordinate 13,383 of JASSUY010000178.1, read as the reverse complement.
TGTTAGTATTTGTAGGTGCTCAGTGGAGCCCTGAGCCGCACCATGCCCACGAGGTTCTCTGTAACTAGAACTCTTCCTCCTCTTGCACTCCTCTATTGAAGCTCCCAGGCTTCACACCCCAGGGCCCTTTGCAAACACTTCCAGAGCTTTTCACCTGCCTGGCACTATCTGGGAAGCAAATGCTTCCCTGTTGGGAAAGGAAAAGAAGCCCAGCTCCAGCTGAGACCTGGGAGATGCATGGGTGAGGACAATAGCCTCATGTGGCCTGCCATTTTCCAGGGAAAAGGGGGAAAAGAGAAGGTTTTTTACCACTGTGCATGCTCTAAGCTCCAGGTCACTCACATTTGTCTGCTATCAAAGGGGCCACTCTTCCAAACCAGGCCCCAGAGATGGGGAATTGCAGCACAGCACCGTGGCACAGCATCCCACAGAGGGCAGAGGGTTTTGCCCTGTGCCACGGTGGTGGGGCAGAGCCAAAGCTCCTCACCAGCAGTGATCTCAGCACTCCTTCTCCCAAGAGCTGCCTTCCCTGACTCTGTCTCCTGGAGCTGGGGATTAATGTGCACACTGCCCAAGGGACAAGGTGCCTCTGAATAATGTAAGGTATATTTTCTCAAGGCATTGAGCAGACTTCAGCACACCTTATTTTTCATTGTTTTGTATTAGGCATGTAAGAGACTCTAAATTATAAGTGGCAGTACCGTGATTTCTTTAAAAGAAACTACTGTGGGACATGGTGAAGAGGATTTCATTTTTCCTCAGAGGTAAATGTTCTTTCTTTCAGCACAGATCACCAGCAGACATCTGACACACATAAACCAGGAGATACTTTTCACTCTCCTTCAAGTGGGACTCAAATATGTATTGGCCGCAGAAATTACTGTCAACCTGCAAAGAAAGACTTGGAAAGAGATGGCATTTACACCCGGACTTTAGTATGAATGACTTTCCCAAGTTTGCTCCCAGGAGGCAGCACTAACAGTTGTTGATTTTAGTGATGTTTTAGAGAACAGCAAGTCATGAAACTTTACGTCATTTATTTTGAAGTATCATTTATTCTGGGCTGGGGAAAAACTCCAAATGCTCAAGACTCATTTCAGCTGGTTTTCTTTCTTTTGTTTTAGCACTTTAGTTCCATAATGGGTCTGAGAATCTTGATCAAATGACTTATTTTCTCACTATGAGACTACTATAATTTTGAGGGGTTTTCCCAGAGGAATATCTGTTTGCTTATGTACTGTTTAGGCATTACATAGTTATAGAGATTTTGTACTTTATGATTTTAAGCATCTAAGTTGAGGCCTGGAGATCTCTGCAGAGTCACTGGGAGCCTCCATAGGTCCAGTCCCTGCAAGGAACTTTAGAGTTCTCCTCCATGTGTGTGTGCAAGTTGGACAGAATAAACAACCCTGGCATGGCACGGCAGGCATGGCTTATCTGCTGATGTGGCTGTGGTGTTTGGCAGCCCAGCCTGCCCTCTGCTTTGAAGGGACCAAAGCATCATTAAGCCAGCTCAGGCTTTGATTTCAGTTTCCAACCCACTCAGCCCCAAGTATCTGAGCCACACAATTCTGCAATAGCCTTCGTGATGGAAGAGATGTATTTTTCTTGGAACAAAGAGTGATTTGGTATTAATAGCTGGCGCATCACTTCCTTCTAAAGCTACACTAGCACTACACAAGCAAGAGGGATCTCTAAGGAAACACTATTAAAAATGAGAGGTCAGAATGGAATCAAAAGAGCTCAGGTACTCAAAACCAGCCTGGGGCATGGTTCACGTCATGACAGCTGTGTAAGATTAAATTGTTCAGAGAAGGACAGCAATAGCTTTTTCTTTTTTTCTCCCCCCACTACTGTTTTAATCAGTTTGGCAGTGAAATGAGGCCCGTAAGGCACCTATCACCAATTTCTTTTTCATGGATAAACATTGATAAGATGACAGATGTTTCTATGGAGACTAGAATCCCACGGTCACTCGACAAGTCATAGCAAATTAGACCGGGGGCTTGTAACAGGTGATATCTCCCATGCCCATACTTGATAATAGAAAATACCCACCTTGCTTTGTGAGACAATGTCTAAGGACAGATTAGTTGGTGTTTGTAAAGCGCTTGGAGAACTGGGGAGGAGCAGCACTGCAGGCTGTGTTATTTAGAGCCAGATCCCATTCCTGATGAGGACAACAGCAAAACTGAGGCCTGAAGATGGATTTTAAAGTTTCTAGGTGCTTCGCCTTCCTACTTCAACAGCATTTAACATTACACACACACATGTATATGCATATACATAAAAAACAATAAATAAGATATAATTATTACTTTTCCCATAATCATACAGCTGCACTATTCTGGGAATCGTTTTATCGCAGCATTTAGGAACAAATTTGTCTTATCAATAATTGGTGAGTGACAAGTATGTTAAGTGTCATCTCCTCCGGGGTGTTTCCTTCTCCCCCTCCCCTGTATTTAAGTACCGACTAACACTTTTCACTTGCTGTTTCTGTGCACTGAGACGCTGCGCTGTGACTCTTGTATAACCCTGTCAAAGGAGATGGATGCCCAACCCTCGCTTCCTGGATGGGTTTCTGACAGGTTAATGGATACCATGGCTTAGTGCTGGAATTTGGTTGCTCTGAGATGAGCTGTGGTGCCACCCCACCAGCCCTGCAGATGCTCAGCCCAGCAGTGGGGCACCTGCGTCTCACAGGGTGTCCCAGCCCCAGGAGTTCAACCACCCTTTTTCCCCTGTGTAAATCCAGTAGCACCAGCAACAGCCACTGTGCTCCCTCCTCAGACTTCAGCTTTGTCTTGCCACCAGAATCACTTTAAAGTGAAACCCAATGGAAACAAGCACGGGAGGGCTCAGTCACCTGGGATTCCCCTCTCCCATTTCCAGAGGCCTCTTCCAAGCTCATCCTTCCCCTGCATTGCCTAGTACCCTAGAACTCCTTTTCATAAGTGTGTGCACTAAATGTGCACAAAAGCATGCAGGAAAATGTGCACTAAATTGCACATTTAAAGCTCGTACAAAAGCATGTGCAGCATTTCCCATTGGAATTTCAAAGCATTTTAAACCCAGATGACTTCAGGGAGTTTTTCTGCCAGCAGCAACAGACCATTAACAGAAAACAGTTAAACAGAAGCTGACACCCCAGCCAACACAAGGATAATTATGTGGTGTGGGGGTTCCTACATGATGCTAGCATGGGAAAAGACGTAATCTCTGGGGGACTATCCTCTGCTCCAGTGGTGCCTGTTGCCAGTGGCTCCGCTCCCCCATGCGATAGGACAGCCCCTCTACAAGATGAGCAAGCTGAGTGAGGAAAGAGGCCCTCCTATTGCCCCCAGCCTTTGTGTATGGCCACGTTCAAGGCATTGGTATATATGAAGATGTATATATGGTGTCTATAAGAAGACCCGAGCATGGTCTAGGGTCACAGCTGAAGCCAAAATGTTGGGGCTGGAAAAAAAACCTGGCCAAGGGGAGAGAGTTCTTCTGTGGGATGCCAGGACAAGATTCTAACCCCGGAAACCCAACGAAGACATTCAAATGGGCTCAGTGCAGCATCACAGCACTGTGGTAAACTGATAACTGTGCTGAAGCAGATCCCTTTAAATGCTGAACTGTTTGGAGCAGCCTGACAAGAACAAATATCTGTTCTTCTCATACACTTCTTAGCAGATTAAAGAACCAGTGCTGTTTACCGACTGCTTCGAGCTCATTAAGGAGGAGAAGGGGGAGGTAACTGGGACAAATCCATCATTTGCTGCTAAGTGCCAAGATGCAAAATCTGCATCACGAAAATGCTGTGTTAAGAGAAGGAAACCTTTGGCCTGCCACCAGTCTTGCCTGTGCCCCAGGGCTGGGTTTGATATCTGTGTGTGTGTGAGCAAAAAAGTTTGTTTGCTGCTCCCTGAGATGAACCCCAACACCTCCACCCAGTCCTGGTGGCTGGGTCCTGGCTCCCTTCTCCTTCTTCCCGCCCTAATGAAATCAGAGCAAGCTTTTACTTCCGTTTTCCCGTCTCTTCCCCAGCAGGCGGTGCTGCATAGATTCAGGCTTTACTTCCAGGCATAGGCAAGTGTTTTGTGTCAGAAAACCCAGCATTCCCTGGAGCCTCATCCCTCAAAATCACATTTTGCTACTTGCCTGAGGTCTCATTACACTCACTGCCTCCTCCTTGTTTGATGTCTTGTCACAGACAATCACATCAATGCTCTTACTCATACCTGCAGCTAGAACAGAATGCTTCTTTGGGAAGAGAACGTTTTGTATACTGCTAACTGCACCTACAATAGAAGCTATTGACATGGACTGCTCCCCTATAGCGGCCACAGACAGAGGCAGCTCTCATGATGCTCTCAACCCTCCCTGGATGACATTGGACTTGCTCAACTGGGGACCAAGACCTCCACTAGCACTGCTGGAAAACATCTTCCATGGTGTCAGGGCTCAATTTTCCCAGGAGAAAAGCTCTTGGACTCGTTTTTCTGGCAGTTGCAACAGAAATGCAGCACAAAACCTTATTCCTGCAGGAATTTTCTCCTGGAGATATCAGGCTGTTTAGGATGAGCTGGGACTAAGCTGCCTGGAAATCAACATGACAGAGGACACTTAGCTCTCCTTTGGGTTGTGAAGATATTCCCAGGCACGATTCTGGGTCAGGAAAAGGTGTGATGGAGCATGCAAGCACGAGAGCCTGCAGCCTTTCCCTGCCACTCGGTGGGCTGTGGAGTGCACTGTGATGGAGATATTACAAACCGCCCCATAGAAAACAACTGTGATTTGCAGTATTGAGTTCCAGCTCTCGCAGGAGTGTCTGGCACACCTCACCCCTCATCCATCCTTCCAAGCAGCCCCCGCTGCTCTCCACTCTCTTCCACCCTGCCGGGAGAACAGCACCAATTTGCTCCCACTGTTCTTTAGTCTCTTGATGAACATTACTTCCAAATTAGAGCCCTGGAAAAGGGTTTACTGCTGCCAGTGGGGTGGAGGAAAAGGAGGAGGATGTTGTGAGCCCCGTGCCATGTAAATATGCAATGGGGAAAAGGCAAACAATGAGGTTAAACCCGATGCTGATGCTGGGAGAGTTGCTGTGTGCATTGAGTTTTGGGAACTTGGAAAGTTCTCAGAGAAAGAAGCCTGCATTTTGAGGCTTCATGGGCTCATTTCTCTGAAAACAACTTTTATAGTGTCTAAAAGCCTAAATATTCCCACCAGATGTATGAAACAACCATGTTTCTTTATTGAGCAGAGGAAGCCAGTCCTTAGAAGAAAGCATTCCCCCTCAGGCTGTGCCTGATGCACACATGGGCATTGTAACCAGCCCCTCTGCACATCCTGGAATGGACTGCAGAGGTGCTTAGGTGCTTAATTAGAGGCTTAATTACCTTGAAATCTGGCCTCATTTCCATAGATTAACAGTAGCCCAAAATTAAGGCATCACTTAAGGAAAACCCAAGGCAAAACCGTATTGGTATCTGTTGGAAACTGGAGGGAGAGTGACTGAAATAATCCACTAAACTGGACCCAAGATTAGGGATAATCACAAAATCACACAGAATCACAGAATGGTTAAGGGTTGAAAGAGACCTCTGGAGATCACCTTGTCCAAACCCTCACCAAGGCAGGATAACCAATCTATATTGTCACTTCCCGACACATGAAGCACAGCAGACATCCATGCCCTGGTCCTGCTTTAACATCAGGATCAAGTAGGCAGCCATGCATCACGGTAACACAGGCTCAGAGGACAAGCAGCACTGCTCCATCAAGAGCCGTATGCTTCCCAGGCCCAACTCATGCTAAATAACTTCTAAATACACGTTAGTACTTTATGTGCAATGCTGGAAGCATATTTCCATGTCATTTTCCCTGGTAATTGTCATCTATTTGTGTCTGCTGCAGGTTGGCAGGAAGGATGGGTAGGCAATAATGTACTGGGTTATTAATTGTGCTGCTTCCTAAACTCTCCATCTTATCTACAAGCAGATCTTTACTGAGAAGCCTATGCACGCAGGCACAGCAAGTTACGAGCTATTATTAATTGTACCACATCACTGTTTGTAGAGATCCAACCCCACTTCCATACAGATATGGATTAAATGAGACCTTTTCCATAAGTTCATGTGAAAAATGGACCTAAACTGAATGCCTCCACAGGGGTGTTATTTTTAAGCTGGAATTAGATTTTCATCACTACGTTCATGTCAGCCCTGCAGCAGGGGCTTTAGATTAAACAGCAACATTTAAACCAATTACACTTTAAAAATGGGCTGGAGTCAGGCAGGTCCCAAAGATGAGGTGTCTGCAGGGAGGGATCGGTGTGAGTGTGTCTCCTGGATGGGGAAGCTCCTCTGCTCATCCCAGCAAGCCCAGGTCAGGAGAAGCCCATCTAACCCCCTAGCCCTTAGCCCCAGGGGCAGGGCAGAGCCTAATCTTGCCCTGTTGACTGTTCAGACAGTCCTCACCATCACTGAGCAGTCAAACAAGTTGGAGATTTGATTTAAGATGGTTGTTGCTCATGTTTATCCCATCAGAAACTCCTTCAAAAGCCAGCAAAGCTTCCTATGGCCTGCAGCCCATTCTCATCCTCACTGTCAGAGTTATGCAAAGATTCCCTGTTTCCCAAAATTCCCAAGCCAAACAAGCAGGCTTCCCTCTGCCCCATCCTCCCCTCCTCGTCCGCTGTGAAAACACAGAATAACTCACTATTACTTCTGTCAAATGTTGTTAAAATAAGCTTTTCAGAAAGTTGTTTGCTTTATGGTCATTTTCCTATCAACAGGTGTCTCTTTATGGGTATCTATAAGCAAAGCAATCCGTTTGTATTTTCATCTGTCAAAAATTCCTCCTTGGAGTTGCTGTGACAGAAATCACTCCTGACCTTTCTGCTTATTGAGAAATGGGAAAATCAGAGACAAGAAATGAAAACCTTCCGAGTCACATTGACAGAAATACGATGGTTCAGGAAAAAAATATGGTTTATATTTCTCACTATTTTCCTATCTGATTTTCCTTTTTTCAGCTTTGTCTCCTGAGGTTGCGATACATCTCTGGGATGGTATTTAGAGCTTCTGCTTGTCCAAGCATTGCTACATCTGGGAATGACACCTGTATATGTGCCCATATTCCCCTATATACAGCAGGGACAGTGATAGCAGGATTTACAGCTTGGAGCTGTTGGGATATAGTTATGTGAAGGGTGGTATCTGACTGTGGTGCTGGGGAAGGATGGATGCTCACTAATCCCTTTGCCAGTGCTTTTGTATTTGAAGTTGCCTCTGATTTTAATAGAACAAACCCAATGGACCAGGCAGTCCCCTTGTCTGAGCGTCCCCAGCATGACACAGAGCCCAGCTCCCTCCTTGGGTTCATGAGCACGCTCATCCCTCGGGGTGTTATCCGTGATGATACCTGCATCAGAAAACAGATGTGAAAAGGAAAAAAACACTAATAGGTAAGGAAAAAAGGCTAAACTGAGCAAAAGAAGTGCAATCAGATGAGTTATCACATGACAACTGCCTTCCAGACCAAGATCAAGGAGGCACAGAGGAGGCCATTTAAAGGTCACACCAAGAAAATCAAAAGGAGAAGAGGAGTCGAAGTCAGTGTGATCCAGGAGTGAGAGGCAGCCTCTATGCAGGTGACAATTATGAACCACCTCTGCCTGCTGCTCTGGATACCTGGCACTTGCTCTCCTGTACCAGACGGGCACTGTATGGGTGATCACCTCTCAATCTTAAAAGCTTTCTTCTCACCCTGTTCTCTTGCACAGAACATCTCTCCAGCTGTCCCTGCAGCTGCAGAGCATCGTTTGTGGTCCTGGTGCCCACACACAGCTGGTGTGTAGCTGAGCCAAGGCAGCAGTCGCTGCTTTCCCCTCTGTGCTTCAGTGTTGCAGGCAGAGAATAAACTCCCTTCTCACTGGCATCCAGCCCTGAGCTCAAAATGGCTCTTCTTTCTCTTTATTTTCTTTCGGGTTTTTTTTCAGTATTAATCCTTAAAAATGGGAAGTCCCTCAAGATAAGAGGCTGGTGTTAACCCATACATCAGCCAGATTCCAAAGCCAGCACCTTGCAACAACACAGAGGCAAATCCAGATTTGCTCTATGTGGAAAGGCTGAGGATGAGCTCTGCATGCCAGTACATGCAACTGGTCCTTGCATGTTAAAACGCGGATTTCTACAGGGAAGGGTGAGCAGCATGGGGAGCTGGGCAGGGGGAAAACGGTTTATTCCAATGTGATGATTTGGGTGTTGTGGTGAGAGATTAGGCTGGTGCTTAACACAAAGATAGCTCCCACCTGCCCAGCGCAGACCTTTCCCATCCTCCATCTCCTGCTCCCACATTACTGGCAATGACATGGGACTCCCCACATCACTGATACAGTGTGGCATCTCAAATCCCCATTTATGGCAGTGCTACTTGGGAATCTTCCCCCTTTCTGCTGCTGTGGGATCAAGCAAGTGGTTAAGTGGGATCCCAAGCAGCTCCAGAGGCTGGTGGGTGACTCAGAGCTTGCACTGGGTTGTGAGAACCCAATTGATTCTGCCCTTGTAGGGAATCAGTGTTATCAGCCTGGCTTCTGCACATGGCAAGCAGCTTGTCAAACATTTTATGCACAAGTTCACAGTAGGACAGTTATATTTTTGGATCTTGCAATGAGTGAAAATTTGGCTGAGGGAGTCAGAATGTGAATGGAGGGAACCAGACAAGGCTGCACACTGCGTTGCTCCAATCTGTGGGACTTTGGATTTGAGCACTGGTGGACACAGCAGACCTTTGTGACAGAAGTCCCAAAGAAAACATGGATAAAAATACTTAGGAGGCCTTTGGGGAGTCACATTTCTTCCCAAACCCCCTCTCACACACCTCGGGGTGTCACTGGTGAAGGACCCCAACCCTGTCACTCCCAGCTCATACCAAGTGCAAGGTGGTCCCAAATCCAACTAAAACATACCCCTGTAGGGAGATGATTGCAAAACCTCGGTCCAACCAGGAGCTTTGCTGCCACATCCCAATCCATCAGATGCACCTTCTTGGTGGGGAAGAGGCCTGTGGTTAGACTGTGCTGTAATCTCCCAGAAAAACTGCTTTTTGGTAGCAGAAGTGATTAATTGCTATCCCTTCTGGGCGGATCTTTATCTGTCTGTGGCAACAGGCAGCAGTCGGAGCCATTCGGCCCTCTGCAGCTGAGGGGAATGAAACAGCAGAGAGGAGCCTGGTAGTCACTAGAGGGAGAAAAGATCTCTGTTACGTATATATTGTAGACATAATTATGTATCTTGAAACATGTTTTCTGCTGCCCAAAAGTGCCCTTTTTCCATTCAAGAACCCTCTGGGAAATACCCTGAGGTCTTACACACTCCTGCCCATGTCTTTGCCACACTTGGTGTGTGCAGGACAGGATGCTCTGGGGATGATGCTCTGGGGATGATGCGGGAAGTTAATGATGCCCCAGGTAATGAGGTTTCATTAACGAGCCTGTGGCAGCTTGGACGGAGGTTGGGTGAAAGCAGGTGTAAAGCACACAGCCCTTTCTTTGGCCAGTGTCATGACTGAAACTTTGCAGGGAAGCAAGTGCAGATCTACTGAAAGATGTGTGCTTTCAAAGACAAACCCTGCTCACACTGCAATTTCCAAGGAGATCCTATTATCAAGCCACAAGCTGAAAACTGTTTAGAGGCGGGCAGGCTGGGTGGGATGCAGGGGAGCTCACTCCTCCTCTCCCCAGCCCCATGTATCTACTCACCTGTGGAAAGGTTTGGCCCGGGGAAAAAAGGTGCTGCACTAACATCTGCTAAAGCCTCATCAGGTTTAATGCTACTCCTTGTTTATGGTGGCATTTGGCTACAAGAGAGGCTCTGGCTGCCCAGTCTGTTTGCTGCCTGGGCAAGTTGCAGTGTGGGAAGGGGTTAGGGTATGCAGAATTGCCTACAAGAGGCTGTAAAATATTTATAGCAGCAGTGAGCCATGCGAGACCAGGATCTGTCCTAACACAGACTCCTCTCTTTCCCAAACAGAGGGAGAAATCAGCATTTAGCATCTGCAGAGATCCACAATCAGTGATGTGCTAGCAGGCAACGCTGCCAAGCTTCAGGTTCCTCCATATCTTTATAATGGCCTTAAAGGAATGGAGGTGGTGGTATGTTTTTAATCGATGTCATTAATGGCTGGGACAGAAGTGGCTGGGAGCATTTCCTAGAGGCACCACAGCCTGCAGGAGTGGACTGAGAGGATGCTGCAGTCCCCACCAGGGAGATGCATCATGACCTGAATAGTCCCATCAAAAATCCCTGAGTCCTCCAGGAGTGAGTTAAGGCAGTGTACGGCCATGGAGAGTGGCAGAGCTGAGCCCCACGAGGTGAAGGCACTACTTCCAGCACCAACACACACCCTGATGGTCCACAATGCACCAACCCTATTTACACAGAGTATGCAAATGTTGGCCATGTCACAAAACTATTCATATTAATCCTTTTCTCCTAGCTAATGCAATTCTTACTTATGTGAGACAAATAAACACCAGTTCTCACACTGATGATTTTGCTCTGAATAATTAATTCACCAACATGTTCAGAAATGCAACAGTTCTCACCTGTGAGGTTTCCATGGTGGTTCCTTGTGATGATGGCTGGGACCTGTGCCCCACCTTCATGTTGGTCCTGCTCTGCACATGGAGCTCCCCAGAACCCCCATCACTCTTCATTGTGCCTGCCACTGTGTGGTTGCTTCCCCAAAACATCCCTCATTCTGCAAAGCCCTGAAAGGTGCTGGTCTGTGTGCTGGGGAAGTCTGTTCCCTCTCACCATGGCCAAATCTGCTCCCATAGGGTAGCTCATGGCAGGTATGCTCTTACCAAGGACCCACATACATCTATGCATATATATGGGGGGTATATTCATGCATACAAAATATATTAGAAATGAGAACTCTCCTGAGGGTATTTCAAGAGCATCCTCACTGACCCTGTGTGCCTCTGGCACATCAGGAGACAATACCATTTCTCCAGGCACTGTCGCAAGACATACCATGCACAGGGGCAGGTACTGACCTGAAGCACAAGCTTCTGCCCCATTTCCACCAGCTTTTCTCCCACTCATGGCCAAAAGCTGGCTTCCCTTGCTCTCTAGAACACACTGCAGCTCTACAAAATAAATTGTAATGATTCAGTCTATACTGAGGGTCTTAAATATGTGAAATACAATAAATTTGGATAGGGGCTGTCTTTAGTTATAGACCTAACCAAGAGGGTTGGGTGGATAATTTATAAAGGATGGTAATAAACCAGACTACACAGTTTAGATCTTAATAAAACTGCAGTGCCTGGTGTCTGATTTTATAGACAATATTTATTAACTTAGTATCTTTGTGATTGGAAAGTCTGACAGGTTCCTTATGGCTGAGGGCTCTCCTGAGAAAACATGCGTGCTTCAAAGCAGATCAGAAACATTTAGTGTCTGGTAGCACTCTTGCAAACCCTTGGCCAGGGCCTGGATGGAGGGGCTGTGCTAGGGAAAAGCTGCTCGACATCCCTGGCTGCCAAAGCAGGACAGCTGGAGCTCAAAAGTGCTGGTAATTAGAAATGGTTTGCTAACAAATTTCATTCCAAGCCATAATCAGCAGTACCCAAGTACCCAGAACAAGCATCCCTCTGCTCCAGGCTGACTGCCTGAAGTCTATTACCAAAAAATAAGGAAATAGATCCCAGGCTATGCTTTGTAGCTGCGATACAGATGGATTTCCTCACTGGAGGATGTGCAAGGACCCACAGGCATGGGACAAGACAGAGCAGCCCCTAGGAACCCCTCAGGTACTTCTCTGACAGTGACCATGCCTGTGCTGCCCATGTGTGTCTCTCCTTTATCCCAAGAAAATAAAGTTCAGGTGAGAGCACTGGTTTGCAGTGCAGCATCCTTCCTGGTCATGCTTTGTGCACAGGTGAGTTTATCTGCTACTCATTACCCAAATGGTTTTCATCTTCTCCCGACTCAGCCCAACTCCCATTTGTGAGCAAACCACTCCCTGGTTTTGCTTCACTCACTAGATCAGTTGCTTCAGTGGGTGAATTTCTGTGGTGCTGAGTTAGAAGCTGCAGGACATTCATATAAGACCCTGCACCCTCCACCGTGGCCATGGGATGAGTGGCAGCCTCAGGCAGCTCTCCTGCCAGGAATGTCCAAGGGGTTTATGTTGTTTTTCTTGGTGAGCCTTCAACCCAACAAGTCTCTATCTGAGGAGGATGGGATGCGATCAATACAAGGTCCACCAGGTTTAGCTAAGGGACTGTAGCATCTTCTGGAGCTTTGCTAACAAACAGAGTGAGGGATGAAGAAGGGCTACTTCAGGTGTGCACTGCCACTGCTGCAAACAGCTCCCAGCAAAGGCAAATTTATCCCTAACTCATTATCCCAGGCTCATTTTTCTGTGTTAATGAGAAATGCAAATATAGATTTAAAAATAGTCATTATCAACATCTGTGGTAAACATTTAACCCAGAAGCCTTGTATATTCTCCTCCCTTTGTTTTGCTGAGTACATGTGCAGTGAAGGTGAGAGAAGTGTGGATTAATGCAGGTCTTGATAAACCATTTTAATCACTTTATTAAAGTCTGTTTGTATCTGTTGTTTTTATGCCCTTATCCAGTGATGTGTGCTGGGCTTTTAATTAGTGGGGCTTCCAAAGGGTTTAGCATCCCACAGGTAAGGCCAAACTCTCACATACTGTGCTTGGGACACAGCATTAGGACTCTCCTTAAAAACCCAAATCCCGTGCTGACTGCTCAAACCCAGGGCCTGGCTAATGGGGGTCTGTAGCTCTGGCTACTTTTCCTAGCAGAAATTAAGAGAATGAGAGGGTGAAATCCTAGGAGGCCATGATCAGACAGAGCTTTTTAATGAATGGAGGCAGTCTTGACCTTCTGTGCTCTGCACCTCACTGGTTTGTATTTCCTCCATGAGCTGCTGGCTGATTAAAGCCAGATTTGTGGCTTCATTTTTATCTGTAGGTGGCACAGAATAGCTCCACATTCAAACTGCTGGAGCAAGTTTTTGTGTGATGTACACGCCTTCAGTCCTGGAGGATTTGGCCAGAGCAATCCCAAGCACGGCTCCAGGTTGGGCAGAGAAGAGATTCAGATCAGCCCTGAGGAGAAGGACTTGAGGGTGTTGGTTGATGAGAGAATGAACATGAGCCGGCAGTGTGCTCTTGCAGCACAGAAAGCCAAACGTATCCTGGGCTGCATCAAAAGGAGTGTTACCAGCAGATCGAGGGAGGTGATCCTGCTCCTCTACTCTCCTCTCAGTGAGACCTCACTTGGAGTATTGTGTGCAGTTCTGGTGTCCTCAACATAAAAGGACATGGAACTGTTGGAACAAGTGC
>JASSUY010000174.1:0-11055 GCA_032466535.1 Forpus xanthops | reverse complement strand
TGCCCCCGGTGGTACCGGGACACCGCCGCTCCCAACTGCCCCCGGTGGTACCGGGACACCGCCGCTCCCAACTGCCCCCGGTGGTACCGGGACACCGCCGCTCCCAACTGCCCGAGGGCCGCCCGCGCTGCCGCCGCTCCCAACTGCCGCCGCGGCGCCGCTCGAGGCTGCCGCCCTGGCGGCCGTCCTGCCCGCCCCGCGCCGCCCGCCAGTCCAGGCTGCAGATCGTGTGCCGCCGCTCCATGGCACCGCTCAACCGTCCGCCCTCCGGCCACGAACCCCCCCCGCGCTTCTCGGAGGGGAAGGGCTCCGCCATCCCGGGGGGGGGCAGCTCCGGGTGTGCTCCGGCAGGAACGGGGTCCACTCCCAGGCCTGGGGCAGTGAGGAGAGAGCGGGGATGAGGGCAGCGGCTGCGCTGCTCCGACTGCCCCTGGGCTGCCCCGGGTAGGGGCGGTGCAGAGGGGTCGTGGAGCCCTGGAACGGTTTGGGTTAAAGGGACAGTAAAGCTCTTAAGGGAACCCCCGCACGGGCAGGGACTGCCTCCATGGAGCACAGTGCTCCAAGGCCCTGTGTCCATCCCCGGCCTTGGGCACTGCAGGGATGGGGCAGCCACAGCTTCTGTGGGCACCCTGTGCCAGCGCTCAGCACCCTCACAGGGAAGAGCGTCTGCCTCAGAGCTCATCCCCATCTCCCCTCTGGCCGGGTAAAGCCATTCCCCTTGGGATGGGTGCGATGGAATGGGGATGGGGGAGCCCCAATGGACTTGGAGGATTAGGGACAAAGATGAAGGGACTGCTGTGTCCAGGCTGGAGCTCAGCCCCACCGACCCAAAGGGACAAAGTGGACTTCTATGCCCTGCCCAGCCCCAGCGCTTTTCCATCGCCCCCAAAGCTCCAGCCCCTCATGCCCAGGGCACACCGGGATGCCTGCACCGGTTTTGAGGATGAGGAGGTGCAGGGCATCATCCCGCAGGTAGGACGCGGCGGCGATCTCGTGTGTGGGGATGCGCAGGATCAGCTCCTCGTTGTCGCGCCACGTGAGCAGGAGGCAGCGGGCAGAGAGGCTGAGGATGCTGTCCTGCTCCGGCGTTGTCTGCAGCGGCAGCTCCTTCAGCTGCTGTGGGGCAGTGTGTGCCATGGGGCACCCGGTGGCATGGGGCACCCAGCACCCATGCCCTGGGCAGCACCAGGGCAGTGCAATGGGACCCCTCTTACCCTGGCTGTGTCCAGCAGCTGCAGCACCTCATCCCGGCTGGAGGGGTTCAGGGAGGCTGTCACCCACGTCAGGTGGCCTAAAAACTGGGACACAAGACCCGGAGCAGCTCGGGGGTCCCCTGCAAGGGGGGTCCCATCCCTCCATCCCCTTACTGGAAGTGCTTGGGCAGGAGGGGGACCAGGACCCTCCCGGCCACAATGGGTGGTGTGGACCCGGGCATCCCTGGGACCCCGCAGCCCTTTACCTTCACCTCCTTCTCCACGTAGTCATGCAGCAGGATCTGGGGGTCGATCAGGTAATCGGGGGGGTAGAGGGGCACCGAGTGCAGCGGCCGCCGGTAGCCACTGCTGCGGAGCGCGTGCCGCCGGGCTGCCTTAGGGAACACGAGCCGCTTGATGGGCGACACGAAGCCCTGGAGGGAGAGGGGGTGCAGGGACACATCAACGCCCACCCCGGCCCCCCAGGCTGCCCGGGCACCCCTCTGCTCCCCGACCTCCGTGTGGGTGCCTGGGGAGCAGCAAGTGCGGGCCCCATCTCTCCCCACCGCCCTATAGGAAGGGGTGTAAGGCCCTTTGTCCCATGTGTCCCACCTGCTCCCTCCCTCCCATAGCCCCCTGGATGCCACCCCCAGCCCCAGCACCTTCTTCCCCTTCTTGGCCTCGCAGTCCATGGCGGCCGCAGTGCTGCCTCTCAGCACCGCCGCTCTGCTCGGCGCCGCTGCGCTTTCCTGTGTCGGAAACTCCACCAGGATGGGCAGGATGTGAGTTCCTGCCCCTCCTGGGGGTGCTGGGACAGGGCTGTGCTGGGCCTGGACCGCGGTTAGGAGTGGGAATAGGACTGGGACTGCATTTGGGATTGGGGCTGGGACTTGGATCAGGACTGGGACTAGGCTGGTACTTGGGCAGAATCGGGCTGAAGCAGGCTGGGATGGGACTGGAGCAGGAGCTTGGGCTGGTGCTGGGCTGGAATAGGGCTTGGGACCGGGAATGGGATTTGTGCTGGGAGTGGTCTGGGATTTGGTGAGCGGCAGGGCCTGAAGTGGGCAGGATGGGAGCAGAGCAGGGGTCAGGGCTGGGTTTGGGGCTGGGGGTGCCAATGGGACCTGGCTGCAGAGCAGCCCCTGCCCCTCACTGCTGCAGGGCTCCCTCCCGGCCTTGGGCCTCGGTCTGCGGCCCCATGGCCCCACAGGAGCTGCATCTTCATGGGCAGAGCGGGGGGCTCCCGACCTTCACTGCCCCACTCTTGCTCTGCCCGTGGGGCCATGACACAGGGCTCAGCACCAGCAGGATCCTGCGCAGCGGCACCCAGCACCCCATCCCCATGGGCACCCACAGCTTCCGAGCCCACTGTGGGTCTGGGGGCTGCCCACGGCCTCCGGCAGGGCGGAGGTTGGTCCGGCAGCAGCCACATCCAGCAGCTTCCTGCCCAGCATCCTGCCCATGCACCCCTTCACTGCCGGCCACAGCCGCTGGCACCGCATGCACCGCACCATCCTGCTCCATGCCCCGCAGCCCAGGGCAGCGCGGATGCGGCGCTGTGCCCCACTGCAGCGGACCCACACGCGGGGGTATTGAAATGAATTTAATTTCTCATGTTGCAGCAAAATTAAAAATATACAAAAAGTTCGCGGTGTACAAAAGGTCTCGGTCCGGACCCGGCCCCCCCTCGGCCCCCCCCTTGGCCCCCCCAAGGCCCCCCCCGCACCGGGTCCCGGAGAAGAAGGTGGCACACGGAGTATGTACAGTACGTGACAGCGGCCGCCGGGTCCCGGCACGGGGGGGTTACAGGGACCCCAACCCTAACCCATCACCCCCCGGGCAGCCCCCCCGGGATCCAACGACCCTGACCGGGGGCAAACCCTGACCAAGGGCTCCATCCCAAACCTCTCCCCACTCCCTGGAGCCGGGGAGGCCCCGGGGACACCCCCAGGGACCACGACCCCCATCCCCAGCGGGAGCTCAGCCCCCCCCGGGCTGCCCCCCCCCATAGCACCCAGCTCAGCCCCAGGTCGCGCCCCCCCCGCCGTGGTCCCGGTGCTGCCGCTCGCCCCGGGGCTCTGGGTTTGATTTCCCCTTGCACAGGCGGAGGGGGGGCTGAGCCCCGGGGCTCACTGCTGCCGAGAGCTCTGCCCCGGGCAGCCCAGGGCTGAGGGAACCGTGGCTTCAGTGCATAGAAAAGTGTCCCTCTGTCCCCAGGGTCCCCGTGCAAACCCCTGGGGGGGACCCGACCGGTGGCTCCTCTCTGCACTTGGGGGGACAGGGAGAGGGGCAGGGGCAGTCCGGAGGACCCCCCGCTGCTGGCACCCGGGCCCCACGCACAGGGACCGCAGGGATGAGCCCCGGCCCCAGCCCGGCTGCCCCCGACCTTCCCTGAGGAAATGAGACCCCCCCAAAGCTGCCCCGCACCGTCAGCATCCACCGCGGGGTCTGATACCGGGGCCCGGCCCCAGCCAAGCGCTGCACCCTCCTCCCAAAGGGATTCCGAGGCTTCCAGTTAGCACCAGTTAGCACCAGTTAGCACCAGTGTCCCCAGCGCCGGCCCTGACCGCGGCCCCCCCCCCTTCAGCTACAGAGCAATGGGAAACAAAAACCAACGCGATGACACCGACACCGCGCTCCGCCGGGTCGAGGGCACGGGGAGAGCGCTGCCCCTCGGGGTCCCGGGCCGGTGGGGGGCACCCGGAGCCATTCCCGAGCGCAGATCCCACAGCTCAGCCCTCCCCATCCTGGTCCTCTGTGCCATCCCTCATCCCATCCCATGGCAGGGCCTGGCCTGCGGCGTGGGGCCGCCGGTGCCTGGGACCCTACGTGGCTGTGGTGGGGGGCACAGGGGACATGGGGAAGGCACAGGGACCATGGGAGCGGGGGGCAAAGGGCTACGGGGGTCCGGCAGCATCACAGCCCTGCAAACCCCTGCAGCCCCTGCACACACGTGTATACACACATGTACACACATGCACACACATGCACGCACGTGTACACACATGTACATCCACATGCACACACACAAATACACACACATGCGCACACACGTATAGACATTCACATGTGCACACACACACACACACATGCACCCCCTTGGGACACATCCGGCCCCGGGGGCATGGGGTACATTCAGCCCTTTGGGTGGGCACACACCAATGGGTCCAGACCAGGGACACATTCAGACCCGGAGACCGGAGTAGCTCCATGCTTGGGGCAGGCAGGAGCAGGCAGGAGCAGGCAGGGTTCTCGCCCAGGTTCATACTGGGGAGCTGGAGGGGGCTGATGCTGATGGAGGGTTGAATGGAAACACTCCTGGGTGGATAGAGATGGGGAACCCGGGAGAGGAGAAGATCTGGGGGTGAATCCCCTTTGGGGGGCCCCGGGAATGGCGGTGGCCCCGTGTGCCCCCACTCAGTGGTGCCAGCCAGACCCTGCCTCCGGCTGCAGGGGAGGTAGAAAATGTCACACACAATGTCACCGTTAGGTGAAAACAAACCCGATGAGATGAAGTGGTTCCGTGGGGACAGGAGGGATAACGGGGGTCAGGTGGAGCAGGGTCCCTTGAGAGGACCCCAGGACAGGATCTGCACCCCACAGCACAGCCAGGACCCGTGGGGCCCGGGACATGGCTCAGCCCTGAACCAGGGGGACCAAGAGTGGAGATAAAGAGGTTCCCTTGGGGCAAGAAGATGACATGGAGGGGCTGTCCCCCACCCCCGCTCCAGGGGGTTGATGAGCCCCACACACCCCCTGGTTCAGCCACGCTCCAGCCCCATGGCGCTGCTGTGACACAGGCACCCATGTCCCATACGCTGCCCGCCCGGGTCACACTGTGCCCCACCGTGCCCCAAGCCCCTCACAGCTGCCGGCCCCCAGCCCGGGGTGCCCCCGGTCCCCATCCTGCACCATGGAAACGGCTGAGCACCATGGGGCCGCAGCACCCCCCCGCCTCCGGCTCAGGCACCGGTGAGGTATTTGGCAAGGACGAGCCCCGGGGCGGAGCCATGGGGTGGAAGAGGGGTCTCGGCTGCGGGAGGGCGGCGCGGGGCGGGGATAGCACCAAGAGACCCCCCCGGCCCCTTCCCGCGGGGCGCTCGGCAGCGCCCCCAAACCCAACGGAAAGGCAAACGGCTGCGAAGCCGCAGGGTGGTGGGGATGGCACCGGAGGACCCCACCGCGGCCCCGCGCCCCCCCCCCCAGCCCTACACGGTGGTCTCATACTCCAGCACCTCCTGGGGGGCACCGGGGGTGCGGTACTGCAGGCGCGGGGTGCTGGGCGAGGCGTACTCCAGCGCCAGGATGGTTTTCCTTAGGCGGCGGTCGATGAAGTGGGCATCCCAGGCCGGGTACTTCTTCCTGGGCAGGTCAATGCGGATAACGGGTCCCTCTGTCCGTGGGGCACGGGCAGCCGGTGCCGGCGGCGCGCAGGGTCTCACCTGGAAGACGGGCACACAACTGTCCCGCTCCCCCGGAGCCCCGTCCCGCTCCCCCCCTGTAGTCCGCGGCAGTGAGCGGGGGGGGCTGGTGACAGCGTCCACGGGGGACCCCGGCACCGGAGCTGGCTGCTGCCGGAAGATGCAGCCCCCGCCGCTGGAGCTGAAGATGGGGCCGTTGGGGTGCAAGAGGCAGTAGTAGATGAACATGAAGAAGATGCCGAGGGCGAAGCTGGAGCTGACCACGCAGACGAGGATTAAGGCGTCGAAGTCGGAGGTGGTCTTGCGGTCGTAGTAGAGGAACCAGAGGATGGTGAGGGCGGCGTTCTCCGACAGCGTGATGATGTAGTAGATACACATTCGATAGCGGCTCCGGCCCTCCTTGACGTTGAACCAGCAGAAGATGTAGATGATGCCCACCACCATGTTGTAGATGATCTCCTCCCACTTGGACATGCAGAAGTCCGTCTCGCCCTGGATGATCCAGAAGGTCATGATGCACCAGTGGGTGACGATGAAGATGCCGAAGTAGAGCTGGAACACAGAGGCGAAGAGGGCGAAGGCGATGGCGCGGGCGGCGATGGTGAAGAGGTGCCACAGGATCTGCACCACGGCTCCCTTGTAGGACATGGGCAACTTGTCCTCCCGCGAGTCCCGCAGCACCTTCTGGTAGGAAGCGATCATCCACGCCAGGGACACCAACGAGGCCGAGGCTGAGAACCCTGCACGGGGAAGGGGCAGTGAGAGCTGCAGCAGCCCCGGGTCCCCCCTGCAGCCCCCCATCCCCAGCCGCGGGCACCGTGCCCCTTACCCTGCAGCGGTTCAATGCTGTTCTGCTGCACCATGATGCTGAGCTGCAGCACGAGCTGGGGCGCGCTCTTCAGGAAGGTCTCGAGCAGGCGCAGCATGCTGATGTCCGCGCTCTCAAACATCATGCGCCAGTAGAAGTGCCGGCGGCGGTGCTCGGCCTGCCACCGGCTCTGCAGCCCCAGGTACAGCGTGCGGAGGTACCTGCGGGGGGGTGGGAGGTGAGCCCCGTGCCAGCCATGCCCTGTGACCACTACCGACCCCATCCAGCACCACTTCCAGCGTGATCTGGGGCCACACAAAGCCCCCCACACCGAGGATGCGAGGGGGCTGCAGGGCATAACCCTTCCATAGAATGGTTTGGGTTGGAAGGGACCTTGGAAGCTCTTCCAGTTCCTAACTCCCATCTCACTCTCCCCTCTGGCAGTCATTCCCCCCATCCTGTCCCCACATCCTTGTCCAAAGCCCCTCTCCAGGTTTCCCGCAGCCCCTTCAGGCCCTGGAGCTGCTCTGAGGTCTCCCCTCCAGGACCCTTCTCCTCTCCATGCTGCCTCAGCCCCACTCTCAGCCTGGCCCCATGGCAGAGCTGCTCCAGCCCTCGCAGCAGCTCCGTGCCCTCCTCTGCACCCACTCGAGCATGTCCCGGTTCCACCCGAGGTGCCAAGAAGGAGCAGGTTGTGCAAAGTGGGCTCAGCACCCTGAGGCTCACATGGCCATCACCCTCTGCCTCTGGGTGCTGTTCCTGTGCACTCTCCCTCATGCAGGATCTGGCTTCCCCTTGCCACTCAATGCCCCTGGCCCTGCTCTGCGGCCACCCATGGACTCGGGGTGCCCCAGCCCAGCACCACTCTGCTTCCCAAGGGGGTTATTTTGGTCCCATGGCACTGATCCTCCTGCATCCCCTGCCCGGGCAGCACGGAGGCACCAGCTGGTCTTGTGGTGCTGCCGGCGGGAGGCACCGGGCGCTGGTGCCGGCGCTGCCCCGGCTCTTGGCACGGCCGCGGGTGCAGGCACACACCGGCCATGGCCATCTGGTCGTGGGCCGGGGTCACTGGAGGTGGCACGGACACTCATGGCTGAGTCACGGGGCCGGATGCGGGCGCTGCCGGAGGGGCAGGGCATCCCCCCAGCCCCGCTGGCAGCACGGGAAGGCAGGAAGCTGAACAGGAGGATATCAGCCCATAAAGCTTCTCCCAGCCCCATAAAACCCTCACACAGAGCGACAGCCTCTCCATCAGCTCCAGAAGCGCTGCCAACCTAATCCATTATCCCGGAGTGCAGGAGAAACCCTGATCCCAGCACTTTCAGCTCATCCGTCAGCGGAAGGAGGCAGGAGCCAGCCCTGCTCCACTGCAGGGACAGCACCAAGGCCACAGTGGGGACCATCAGCTGGGAACACCCCACAGCAGCCATGGGAGGGCAGGGGGAGCATCCTGGTCCCATGGGGCTTCCGTGGTCCTCCTTGGTGGTCCTGCGGGGGGTCAGCAGCCCCATCACCATCTGCTGCATCCCCCCCCCCTCCCGCAGGAGCTGGTGGCCAGGCAGGATGTCACTGTCATCGGACAGATCGCATCGGGGGCACCGGTGCTGCAGGATCCTGCCCGGCTCCAGGACCTCCACGCTGCTGACACAACGGCACTTTAACCTCCACCTCGGGAGCAGATGAGTTCAGGCTCTGCTGCTCTCTGTCCTCACTGCCCGCAGGGGGAGGCTGCAGATGCTCAGCTCCTGGCACAGGTTTGCACCCTGGCATCCTGCCCCCCCTCAGCAGACCCCCCTTCACTGATAGGGGGAACCCGGGGATGGGGGGGCGCAGCTTAGGGAAAACACAATGGGAGAAGCAACACAGAGCCTGGAATGCCGTGGAGCATCACTGCTGATCCCAGGGCACCCACTCATGAATGGGCCCGGGGAATCAGTGAGCTCACCCCCTCCCTGCAATCAGCATCACTGAGCTCATCAGCTCTGATCCCACTCTGCTGCGTGCAGACCCCGCAGCCACAGCCTCCTGGCTCCTCCGCTGCTCAACAAGTGACCCACAGCCTCCCCAGCCCCAGCCAGGGCCCCGCTCTCCCCCATCTGCCCATCAGCTGCACAGCTCTCATTAACCCCACGTTCCATCTCCCATCCACGCACCAGAATGAAACGTTGCTTCCTGTTTGTGATGCATTTCATCGCCCCGTGGGGTTTCAGCCCAGAGGAACATCCCCGCGCTGACAGCGCAGGCGGGCGCTCCCCAGCCCAGCACATGGTGGGAAACAGTAACCCAGTGAAACCCCTGCAGTGGGAAGGTGCTGGGCGCTGATGGGTGCCAAGTTTGCCAGAGCCCCACCATGGACGTCACCAATGTCCCCATTTGCCATCAGCTCCCAGCTACTGACCCCGGTTTAAAAGACTTTGAACAAACAGAAGCGTAAGGAGAAAAGCCTAGCTCTGGTTATCACCAAAGCTCAGATGGAGCAGGATGGGGGACCCCTGCGTCCACAGAGCATCATTCTCCTAGAAGGCAATTAGGGATATCAGCCCTTCATCCTTTATTTAAACAAGGAGATTGCTTCCCTGTTGCAGCCGTTTTAATCCGCACACATCCCACCAGGTCAGGTCATCATGGAGAGCCGCACGTGCCAAGGAACCCCCCAGGTGCCACCATTCCTGCACCCCAATGTGCCGGGGGCAGCAGGGTGCTCCGGGACAGGCTCGGTCCACCCTAAATAGAGGAGATGCCACCGAGTGACTGACCCAGCAGGCAGAGCAGGGGGCTGGGGGGGACCCATGTGCCCCAGATCTGCCACCCTTCAGGAGCTCAGCCATGGAGTGTCTGTGCCCCAGGGGGCTGGCACCATGACCCAGGGGTGGCACCATGACCCAGGGGTGGCACCAGGACCGAGGGTGGCACCAGGACCCAGGGGTGGCATGATGACCGAGGGGTGGCACCAGGACCCGGGGGTGGCACCAGGACCGAGGGGTGGCACCAGGACCCGGGGGTGGCACCAGGACCCAGAGGTGGCACCATGACCCGGGGGTGACACCAGGACCCGGGGGTGGCACCAGGACCCGGGGGTGACACCAGGACCCAGAGGTGGCACCGGCTTCTCAAGCCAACAGAGGACGGGGGAACCGATGGGTGGTCCTTGGGGAGGATGTGCAGGCACGGAGGACACCCCAGGCCCGGTCCTGCTGACCCCCAGGCAGCCAAACCTCGTGTGCCCCTGGCCTGAAGTGAAGAGAGGGGCAGAGCGGGCACAGGCAGGGCTGTCCCCACACACAAGGGGACCCACAGAGCCCCAGTGGCCAACTGCCACCCATGGAGGTGACAGGGACCCCGGCACGCCCCGAGGGAGGCACACACAGTGGGGATGAGACCCACTGAGGCAGGGAAACGGGGAAGAGGGAGGCATTGGGCCAGGGAAGAGCCTTCCCTTCGCATGCACCATAGCACTTCCTTAACTGCCACATCCACCTGCACCACATCCAGGCTCGCTAATGGGTTTAGCAAACTGCATTTAACTGCTCACCCGAGCTAATCCCAAATCCCGGGCTTAGAAAGAGCCTCAGCTGCAGCTTGAGACCAACACCTCCTGGAGGGTCAGCACTGAGTTACCGCTTTAATTGGCTTAAGAGGCTCCGTGGTGCAGCACATCAGGAGAGCGTGGCTGACACTACCGGGAGCAAAGACCCAAGCAGAGCCCAGTCCCAGCACCACGCAGGATCGGGTCATTGCCTGCAGGGTCCTGGGTACAGGGCCGACTTCTGCCCCCTCCCTCACACCATGGCAGGGCTTGCACACATCCTGCCCCCAGCACACCCCGGGGGCTGCCGTGTGGATGGGCAGTGGCTGTTGGTGAGGGAAGGGGCAGGAGCCCCCCCAGCACGGTGCTTACTGCACTGGGAAGCAGTTGGACATCCTGGAGCATCCCGGGAAAAGCAGTGGATGAGGGAAGGCAACAATGGGAAGTGGAGGAGGCTCAGTACTACAGGAGCCCAGGAGGGGAACCAGCACAGAAACCGAGCGGAGCACTGCCTGCTCCATGCATTGTTCCTGGAATTTGCCATTGTCTCCGCTCCCCTCCCAGCACCAACCTTGGGAAGCAGCTCCATGCCGGAGCCACGGCTCTTCCCCAGCACCCAAGGATGGAGCTCAGCCTGGATGGGGCAGCAGGGCTCCACGGCACAAGGGAGGAAGGTGCCAGGAAACCCCCAGCTCGGTTTGGAGGGGCTGCAGGGATGAAGGCATAGGGCCTCCTGGTGCCTGCTCCACTCTGCCCGGAGCTGCCTACCCCGGGCCCTGCACAACCAGCACCTCCTCACCTGCACCCACAGCCCCTGCCCACCCGCACCCACGCACCCACGGCAGGGCTCTGCTGGGGCTGCCCCATCACCCATCCTGCCGTGCATGTAGAGGGGTCTGAGCACATCCCAGATGCATGGGATGCACCTCACCATCCCCACCCGCCCCATCCCAACCTCTGCCATCCACTACTCAGTCCTCTGAGCCACATCCCACCCATGTCCCTGCTGCACCCCATCACTCCCTCCAGCCTAGCCCGGCTCCATCATCCCGGACCTGCCCCAGCTGCAGGAGGTGGATGAGGCCCTGCAGCACCCCAATACCCCTG